>MU182697.1:23762-46738 GCA_016904865.1 Pissodes strobi
TATATTGGTTAATCAAAATAATAAATTGGATAATAACATTAGGGATGCAGTTAATATTTTCAAGTCCCTCTCAAAACCATATACATATGCAGGAAAATAAGTTTTATACCTTATCGGCATGGCATTTAGGTGATTGTTAGAGTGTGTTTAATGTTTGAGATTTTGCTGTCTCTAGACCCTTTCTTCACTTATTGTCCATGCAAGTTTTAAATTAAAGAAATAAATATTTTGATTTTGAATATTTTTTATTAGCTAAATGATATATAGTGAGGACATAAAGTCCGTCGCTCCCCTCCCCCTCTAACTTTGGAACTGTTTGGTATACCGCGATGAAATTGGGAGCGGTATTATATGAGACAATATTCTCTATTTTTTGAGCAAATAATGACGACATTAAATATCAAAATGACAGTTGGGGGCAGTTTTGATTTTTTTTTAATGGAAGAGTTGGTTATGTCTGTGTGTTGGTCATTACGTTCATTTTGAAGACTTTTTTATGCTTAATTCAACCCTCAACTTTGAAACCACTTGACTCATACATTTTCAAATAAGGACCAATTCTAGATTTGATTTTTTGATGCCTAGTTTGAGGCAGTAAGTACTTTTTATACCACCAGATGCGACAATTAACTGTAGCTGCCATGGTTTCCTGATATTTGTCATTTTAAAAGGTGCCTATCAAGGGTTCTAAAAACATTGATAATATAATGTAATTCAAATGGCGCGTTCACTAGAAGATAAAATGCAAGCAGATATCATTTTTGGCGAGGCTAATCGGAATTATCACGCTGCTGTTCGCATCTTCAACGAACGCTTTCCGGAACGGCCAATATGCGGGAAATACTTTCAGAAGTTTTTGTCAAAATTTCAAGTATTCGGTACGGTAAAAATGTTCCAAGAGCAATGTACTAAGCAAGATGATAATTGTCCACGAATTAACAGATCCGGTCAGGCGATTAGAGCTTTGCGGAATTATGGCAAGAAGGATTGAAGCAAATCCCAATTATCTGAGGCATATTTGTTTTAGCGATGGGAGCACCTTTTTTAATGGAACAGTCAACACACAAAATTGCAGATATTGGAGTGATGAAAACCTCGATCTGTTTCGCGAAGGACATACTCAGTTTCCCCAAAAAAGAAATGTTTGGGAGGGCATTTTGGGTGACCATATTATGCGTCTCATATTTTTAGAAGGAAATTTGAACGGCCCCACATATCTCGAATGCTTCAAGATACCATCACTCTACTTATTGAAGGTGTTGCTCAAAATCCGTTTGAATTCCACTTTGGCATTACGTTTCAACAGGCTGGTGCCCCGCCCCATTATTTTAGAAAATTTTAGAAATTACTTAGATGCAACTCATCCGGACAGGTGGATTAGTCGCCGAGAGTGGCCAGCCCGCTCGCATTTTTCTAAACGCCACACGTGACCGTATCGGATCATAAGGTGACTGTAATATAAATATATTTTTGGGTTAGTTTCGGAGCAAGCGAAGGGTACAATATGTCTTCGTCATGCAATCAGTTTGTGGCAAGAGCTCTCGTCGTCGAGAGGTTTAGATGGTTAGGTCTCACCTGGACGGCCCGGGTTCAAACCCCGTTGCTTTTTTTATATATTTTTTTAAAGATTATGTTTCTAAACAGTTTTTTCCTTGATTTTAGGTATGTCTTGGGTTAGTTTGGGTTAGCACCTGGTTAGTTTGCTTTTCTTGAGCCCCCGTAGCGAGCGAAGCGAGCGGAGGGCCATGCGGATCGACCAATAGGAGAGGCCGATTTTACATAGTGCTCTACTCGTGTAAAGGATCTTAAAATGCAAGGCATGCAGTGTTCAAATATTTTAAAACGAAACGTTTTCCTGATAATATGAGATAGTAACGGGAGTACTATAAAACTAATATTTATATTTCAGTCGTCATATGGCAAGTTGCGATCACGTGTGGCGTTATAGAAATATGCAGCCCGCTCACCGGACCTAACACCTATTGATTACTTTCTATGGGGTAAGTCAGTCAAATCTCAGGATTATAGAATGGTTATGAATTCTCTGAATGATCTTCGACAACGCATTATCAACCACAATGTTAGGGAAGAATTCTCCAACAGGATGGTCATTTGTCAAGAGTTCCAAGGTGGATATTTCCAACATGTTTTAAGATGAAAATTTGACGTTTTTCTGTTTTCGTCAACTATTATAATATTCTTATTTTTTTAAATTAGTTTGTAATTAGGTTCGATTAGGTTAAATTAAATTAACTTTGCTTTTTCAATTATTATAACATTATTTTTAATTAGTTTTGTAATTAGGTACTTACCTAATAATAAACCTGCTTAAAACATTGTTATTAGTCGCTATTTAAGAATGTATGAATAAAATGTTTTCAAAGCCGAAGGTTGAATTAAGCATAAAGACCTTCAAAATGAAGTCACGTGACCCAACTCTTCCGTTAAAAACAAATAAAAAAACTGCCTCCAACTGTAATTTTACCATTTAAAACTGTCATTATTTGCACACAAATAGAGAATTCTCTAGTATAATACCATTCCAAATCTCATCGTAGTATACCAAACGGTTCAAAAGTTAGAGGGAATGTGCTTTTAACCTAAAGGTATCTGAATATGTGTTTTTAATACTTTACCTAGGTATTCTATACAATCCCTACAAACTGGCCGACTAAGTGTTAAGCATTGTGTAATTCATGCTTTGCCGACGTGGCATAGCCAGCGATGTGTAAAACTAATACGCTAACGTACATGGTGATCCCCTATCATGTCGCCCCCCTTCAACTTTTTTATTTTAAAGTATTGTTATGTAGGTACTGAAAAAACTTTTTTCTTCAAACGTCAGTAAATCCATCATTACTCGACTGTGTAGGCGGCCGTGAAGTTTCGTTTTTCCTCCGCCGGAGCTTTACTTTTCACTTTTCCGCCGGCGGAGGTAAAAGTGTTGTCATAGCAACATAGCAAATTTGTATTTATCACTCAATTTGTGCACTGCATTTCTAAAAATCACTAATTTAGGAACAAATTGGTTATTATTTAACCATAACTGCTTATCAATACGGAATTAAAACGCAATCGGAGACGCGATTTTAAAAAAATAATTATTGTTGACAGTGTCCACTGACAGCTTTATGTTACATTCACCGACACCGGTCTAAGCAAAGCCACCTACGACCGTGGTCTAAGCCGCCTTGCGAACCCATTTACCTTTAATAATAATTAGATATTATTACTATTAAAAAGAGATGTTTTTGCATTAATTTGTCGACATTTGAAGAAAAACAGCATATTTTATTTGGAGGAAAAGTTACTTTTCATGGCTTGCTCTCTATTACCAGCCTCACTCCGTTCGGCTGTTAAACACGAGCGCGCCATGAAAAGTATCACTTTTCCTCCATATAAAATAATATACTATTCCTGCGTATAAAAAATATTTGAAAAATGATCAGTATACAAGGAAAAACAAAAAGTTTTTTTTTTTTCAATGAAATATATGTATTTATTTTTCGATTCCTCGTAAAATTCTAAGCATATTTTATGTATGGTGTTATACCTCTAGAGTTAGTAGTTTCACAGCTAGAGTTGAAAATAGGTACTTTGGCTACTTTTGTATTGTATTGTATCTATGTTGCTATGACAACACTTTAAAAAAAATACTTTTTTCTTCAAACATCAGTAAATCCGTCATCACTCGACTGTGTAGGCGGCCGTGAAGTTTCGTTTTCCTTCCGCCGGAGCTTTACTTTTCACTTTTCCGCCGGCGGAGGTAAAAGTGTTGTCATAGCAACATAGATACAATACAAACAGACAACAAAATAAGCGTCAACAAGTCAAGATTTATTAAACTACAATTTGTATTTATCAGTCAATTTGTGACTGCATTTCTAAAAATCACTAATTTAGGAACAAATTGGTTATTATTTAATCGAACTTACTCAATAACTGCTTATCAATACGGAATTAAAACGCAATCGGAGACGCAATCTTAAAAAATAATTATTGTTGACAGTGTCCACTGACAGCTTTATGTTACATTTTCACCGACACCGGTCTAAGCAAGGCCACCTACGACCGTGGTCTAAGCCGCCTTGCTAACCCATTTATCTTTAATAATAATTAGATATTATTACTATTAAAAAGAGATGTTTTTGCATTAATTTGTCGACATTTGAAGAAAAAACAGCATATTTTATTTGGAGGAAAAGTTACTTTTCATGGCTTGCTCTCTATTACCAGCCTCACTCCGTTCGGCTGTTAAACACGAGCGCGCCATGAAAAGTATCCCTTTTCCTCCATATAAAATAATATACTATTTCAGTACCTACATAACCATTCTTTTAATTTTTTTGGGATACTTAAAATAAAAAAATTAAAGGGGGGCGACATTATAGGGGATCACCCTGTACCTAACTAAATAATATGAACGGATATATAGGCCAAGCGCTGGGTACGAAATATGGGGTTCCGTTTGCAAAAGGTCGAACAGAAATGAAATTTTGTGGGATGGTAGAGATAGGTCCCCTGATAGTACATCTAAGTTTGCGACCTCGGGGGGGTGCCGCTCGAGGGGTGGGGGGATGAAAACTATGCTTCGCGGAGCTTGGAAGAAAACAGTAGCGTTGGAGTAGGTGCTATAAAAAAAAGTTGAAATAAAATATGTACAAAACAAAATTACGCACAACTTTGGTTTTATGCACTTTTTCGCTCCGACCAATTTTTTTTGCTCTACGGCGCGCGGCGCGCCAAATTTGGGGGGTAGTTTGCAAATTTTAAAAAAAATCAGAGTTTAATCGCGGATTTAAACAAATATGGCTACCAAACAATTCTGGTATATATTTTTTGTAAGAGTAAGGTTTTATAAGTAAACTGATTTTTTGAAGTGCGCCCTTACCTACTGTGATATGGGCATTTTTCATCTATCATGATCTACGGGCGATATTTTTTATTATTTGTAAAATAGTGCTCGAAAATTGTATATTGTTATATTTACTAAATAATTTACAGTTAAAAACTTATAAAATAAAAACTGCATAAAGACCAAACTTTAATTGAAAATTAAAATTGTGAAAGTTAAAAACTCATAAAATAAAAAATAAACTCCATAATGACCAAACTTTAATTAAAAATTAAGGTATGCGCAAAGGGGTAAAATCTTCCCTGTACAAAGCTTATGTGCCCGTAACACCAGTCATAAATGTTGACATGACCATGCATGTTGTTGACGGTGGCTTCTTGCTCCATCGTGTTCTGCGGGGCTGTCAAAATTCATTTGCAATCATTTGTGCAAATTACATTCATTACATTACAAGGCATTATGGGCCGAATACTAGTGTTATTTTTGATGGATATCCCGAAAGTGGGACAGAAGCAGGTACGAAATCTGCTGAAAGAAACTGCCGTTCAAAGCAGCAAAGCAGCAGGAATGTAATCTTCGATGAATCCATGATTCCAACTGTCTCGCAAGAAAATTTTTTATCGAACAGCTTTAACAAAAGGCGCCTCATCGCAATGCTGCAGATAAAGTTGAAAGCAGAGAATTACACTTTTAAGCAGGCGGTCGAAGACGCAGATACATTAATTGTGCAGACTGCTATCGAACTTGCTTCCTCTTTTTCCTCCGATTGCGTTATTGGCGAAGACGTAGATTTACTCGAGCTGTTGACTGCTAAAGCCAGAGAAATCCCCAATGTTTACTTTCGCAAACCGGGTAGAGGCAATAAGGAGGATGTATTTTATTCACCCCAGAGCTTCCAATATAATGAATCTATTGCGAAATGTATCTTATTTGTACTTGCCTTTAGTGGTTGTGACACCACATCGGCGTTATTCAATCAAGGCAAGATTTGATTCCTTAAAACTTTGGAAAAATCCTACAATAACCGAGACGATTCAGGTATTGGATGATCCCAATGCAGAACTCACGAAAGTAGCAGCCCCTGGCGAACTGTTAATGCTGCGGCAGTATGGTGCAGACAGGAAACATCTCACGTTAGATTCTCTGCGGTATACAAACTTTGTCCAAAAAGTCCTTTAATCTTGCGTCACTGCCACCAACATCCGATACGTGCTATCATCATTCCTTACGAACCTATTTTCAACCTATTTAAAACTGGCGGGGAGTCCACAAAACTCCAGAAGATCATGGATGGCGAAAAACCGCAACAGGACTAGACGCTATACGTATCTTGAAGGAACCAGCTCCAGATGTTCTGCTTAAGACTATCTCCTGTAGATATCAGAAAGGTTGTGGTCCTGCTTGTGGTTGCCGTAAAGCAGGATTGAAATGTTCGGTTCTGTATTTATACTGTACTGGGACGTCCTGCGAGAACATTAGTAACCACATTTTGCTGGAGGAAGACATCGCAGAAAATGCCGAAAACGTTTCCCATCCAACAGAGGACGATGAGGACTCAATTTAATGTTATAAAACTCCTATATGGACCGTGGAATAGGCCTCTTGGGGATACCACATTAAAAAAAAAACGCGCCGATCAGCTCTACCTCAAGGGTGGTGTGGAAACGAGTTGAAAATTATATTTTCTTGTATTATGTTTACACTAAAATAAAAAAATTATTGTAGGTCAGCAATACTAAGAAAATATCGACCGTAGATCATAGATGAAAATGTCCGTATCCAAGTATGTAAGGGCGCACTTCAAAAAATCATATCTTTTATAATATAAGGTCAAATTTCACGAATTAAGCATCAGTTTACTTAGAAAACCTTACTCTTACAGAAAAAAATATACCAGAATTGTAGCCATATTTGTTTAATCCGCGATTAAACTCTGATTTTGTTAAAATTTGCAAACTACCCTCCAAGTTTGGCGCGCCGTAGAGCAAAAAATATTGGTCAGAGCGAAAAAGTACATAAAACCAAAGTTGTGCGTAATTTTGTTTTCAACATATTTTATTTGCACTTTTTTTATAGCACCTACTCCAACGGTGCTATTTTCCTCCAAGCGCCGCGAAGCAGTTTTCATCCCCCCCCCCCCCCCCCCGCCCCCCCCCCCCCCCCCCCCCCCCCCCCCCCCCCCCCCCCCCCCGAGGTCGCAAACTTAGATGTGCTATCAGGGGACCTATCTCTACCATCCCACAAAATTTAATTTCTGTTCGACCTTTTGCAAATAGAAACCCCGCTTGGCCTAATACTCAAACGATACTTTTTATTTTCAATTCTTAAGAAATAAGCGTCTATTATACTGAAATACATGCAAAAATTAAGATTTTCTAAGTTGACCTTCAAAAATTAACGCAATAAAAAGCAACCCCGAGAAGCGATTAGTAACACTCATATTACTTACCGCCCCACGTGTATAGTGACAAGATGTGTCCCGTATGTCCGCTTAAAGCTTGGAAGGGGGTACCAGTGGCGCAGTCCGTTACGTAAATTTTGCAGTCTCCTGCTCCTCCGCTGATCAACAGACTCGATTTGTTCGTTGTATCCTCTAAAAAGCATATATCTCTAACCGTTCCATCGTGCATAGACAGCTCAATCTAAAAAATTAAACGAAAAAAATAAAGTGCAAAACTGAAAAAATTCTGTACTCTTCTATGACACTGCAAATTTCGATATTTTGCCCGTAACACTGTTGCGATGTTAGAGGAAATTTAAATTAAAGTTTAAAATTTCTAAATGCATTTTTGCTTCTGTCCTTGGACATACTTTCCGTGAAGGTTTCGCAACAATGCTCCTTTGTACTTTAGTTTCATCACTATAATGTTTCTTCCCTAACTCATATCTAGTGTGTACCACTAACTTTTAATAAATGCAACACTTTTCATTTTACTGATGACTTTCAGCGCATTCTTAAGATAAATATATATTAAAAGTAAATTATAACTTATTATCTAGATAGGAAAAACGATTTTCATTACATTGAAATTGCCCAAGAAGTTTAATTTAATGTTCACTATTGACTTTTGAAGTGATGGACTTCCCGCTAATATAACCTTTTAAAATAGAAAAAGTTGTGACTTACTTCTTCGCCTTCCAGATTCGAGGTATCTACGTTGAAGCGCATCAACTTTACAGTTTTGTCGTTGGACCCGGTTGCCATCAAATCGCCCACCGGGGACCAAGCCAAACAGTAAATAGAACCTTTGTGGTGTTTGGTGCGCTTAAAGAGAACCATCGGTTGGTATGTTTGATGATCTTCCCTGTAAAGAAAATGCAAGTAAGACCTAAGTATGTGAAAAATATTGGTGTGGAATAAACGTCAACATGTAACAGGTGTAAACACTCCTTTCACTGTATAATAAGTATCCCGCTTTGAAAATCTGGGAGACAAATAGACAAAATAGGTTAATCCCAAATTAATATCAATATCAAGTCATTACTTTGAATAATTTAAATTATGATAAAAATAATAACAAAAAATTCAATTTATTTACATAATTAGAGTATGCCTAAAAAATAATATATAGTTGCACTCTTGCACCTTATATGAAAACTACCACGTGTTAGAGAAATAATATATAAAACCAAAGAATATTATATGCTATTTAGTAGTAGAATATTCTTTGATAAAACTTAAGGAGATTATTCCCGTAGGCAAATAGCATCTCGAAAAAGCCTTTGTCTTCTAATAAGGCTATGGTCTCCAATATTTACGCCATGCGCTACGTCTAGCATTCGAAGACGCCGCATACAATATCAATACACTACCCGTAACTTTTAGCGGTCATTTAAAAAAAGTGTCGCGGAGGAGTTGGTTAGTATATTCCGTAAAGTTGGTGTGTCAAATTCAGTAAAAATAGATACCAAAACAATTTTAACTCTTCTTTAGGTAGAGGAAGAAGAGGATAATGATGACATTATAAGAATGTCACTATCGAAAAAAGACAAAGAAACCAAGACTTATTTGTCAGCAAAAATACAGAGGGTTGCTTTAATATGATGCTAAAACACTTGACAAGTAATAATGTCAAGTTTGTTGAATATCACTGGCATCAGATAATAATCTGTAGTTTTTGACCATCTCAATTAATAACTCATACTTTTCTTTATCAAACTTATTCATTATGCCTGGATCTGCAGGGCATCCGTGACGCTATATTGCTCGAAAATAACTAAAGACGCGGCAATCCGCGGCATTGAGCATCTAGATGCCGCGGCCGTGCGTGGCACTCGAAGGTCGCGTGCTTTTTCAAATATCCTAGAATTGCTTTTATTTCCCACATTTTTGGTTTGGGTTATGTTTGAATAGCTGTTTTTAAAAGTGGTAGTTTTTATAGCAATTTCCTCTGATGAAGAACTATCGAGCAGAACAAGTGCGTATGAGTGAGATACAAATATACTCAGTTCAACCACAGGAAAACGGTACTAGGATAATCGGTCCTTTGCTCACTTCCTTCCTTAAAATTATTTGGTATTATGTTAAGCTTGTTGTTGTTATTCACTTATTTTTGAGTCTTACCTGAGGTCTGTAAGTTTAGGATAGGCACATATCCTAAGAGTTTTGGAATTGGAACCGACTGCGTACAGCTGACCACCAGGGTGAAATTCTGCACACCTGACGGCTTGCACATCTTCCAAGGAGGTAACAGCGACGAATTTTGGTTTAGGAGTGCCATTAGAGTCGTTGCCTTCGCCTTCCGAACTGGTCCTTGGAGAGGGCTGAAGGGAAAAAAATAATTTAATACCTTATGCTTAATACTTCCACAACTTCATCTATATAAAGCTGCTAAAATACAAATTTGATGGATCTTAATTACAATTTGAAATAAAAATCCATTCTTGAAGAACGTTGGCGTTAAAAACAGCGCCAAATTTCAAATGTCAAGCAGTGCCAGGAATATAAATACGAGATTAATAAAATTAAATTGTTTTTAAATAAAGGAAACAAAGAGTATTAAAATAGAAGCAAAAGTATTATACTATGGTGTAGTAAAACACTCGGAACACTACAATTATTGCAAAGTGATAAACGTGAATATTTTGTATATGCAAAAGTATATAACTGTATACCTAGAAATATTGCTTATATTTTGATGCTCTTTATGCCAGTTGGTTTTACAGTTACAGAGAAGTGTACAATGGACTAGAGCCTATACTATAATCTAGCTACCCTATTGATCCATAAACTATAGTTAACTTTCAATAAAACCAGTAATGATGTACTCAGTATAAAAATTGCATTAAAAAATTATTCCAAACAGTATAACAATTGACAAAGGACGAAGAAACCCATTCGTTCGCCGGCCGAATTTATTTGCGTTGGTTCAGAATGACCATTCTTACAAATATTGCAAATTCCGCCTTATCAGAAATAACACAAACGAATTTGGTTTTCACAAAAATTTAGTAACTTCTTTTTCCAATCATATTTAACAATAGGTAACAAAGGGTAGTTTTACAATGATGTCCTTCAAAGTATTCTCTAAGTTTCTAACATTGGGTCATTGCCTTTTCTAATATTTATTAATAGTATAATTAAAGAAATAGAAAATTGTAAGATATTGTTGTTTGCGGATGAAATTATATTCCAAGGTCAGCAATGGAAGATACTATTAAGTTCTTCAGGAAAACTTAAACAAATAAATGGACTGTTATCAATAAACTTAATTTTAATGTTAGTAAGTGTAGAGTACTTTAATTCACTAATAAAAAGGAGTCTGAAAAACGCTGACTACACAATCGACGGAACATCACTCGTGCCTGTTACAGAGATGCGAGACCCTTGGAGTGACTTTTACTCAAAGCTAACCTCTAGGACACATATTCATCAACAAAGCTTAAAAAAAATATTGTGGATACTGATTGCATTCGCATGTTATATGTTTCGTATATTAGAGCTGTATTAGAATATTGTTCTATTATATAGAGGCCATACCATAGATTACAGATGAGTAAGCAAGCGGCCACACCGTTCGAAACCACGCCTCTCGAGGAGCCGGCTCCTTGTCGCATAGTAGGGAGTTCTGCCCCTGTTTGTGCGTGTGATATAACACGGCCGATCGACTATAGTACGCGTCCCTATATTTTAAAGCGAGTCTGCCATAAATGTGTTTACCTGCATTGTTCCACATTCCACCAGAAGCGGTGAACAAAAAGCACTTTGTGGTTTTCCAAGACATCGTGCAAAGTAAGTTAATTCATAACAATTTTATTTCAACATTTATTACTTTCTTAAAGGCATATTATATTGATTTATTCTTCGTAACTTGAGATCTTTTGCAAAAAGTATTGCATATTTCCAGAAAAGTGGGTGTCTCTTCATAAGGAATGAAACGGCTTTATAATGACGCTGTTCCATTATCTTTCATGACGGTCGTAGGATAATTTCGCTGAGGAACATCCTAAAAAATTACTCAAAGAAATGAATAATTTAATATTATTGAAATGATTATTCAGTATGTCCCAAATTGGTGGAATATGTGTCACAGGTATTCTCTCGGCATGTCCCTTAGACGCCAACTTAGCTACTCGCTATAGAGGTCCCAATTGATGGCTCAGAGGGTTTCCAACCTGATCAGCTTTCGCTGAAGAAGGGCCCAGTTCTATGGCAATGTATCTGTGGTCAGACATCGAGTCCTCCACCGACACACCCCATTTCATAATATCCGGGAACAACGCCCTGGTGGACAGAGTCAGATCTATGACTCAGCTTCATCCCGTAGTAGAGAAAGTGGCCCTGGGATCTTGGGCTGAACTAGTCTGGTTCACAGACGGGTCCCGAATGGGAACACTGTCTAGAGCTGGTGCGTACTGTGAGGCCCTAAGGACCCCACTGGACGAGCACACTATAGTTTTCCAAGCGGAAATTCTTGCGATCATGATGGGGGTCAGGGAGCCGTTAAATCTCAATGTCGGTGGTGAGGGGATTTTCGTTTGCTCCAACATGGCGCTAAAGTCGGTCCGCATGCGCTCCTTGTTTCTTTGTTGGTGACGGAGTATAGGAGCTGGCTCATTGAACTTGCAAAGCATAAAAAGGTTATATACGCTGGTCTGGATACCGGGACACTCGGGTGTACCGGGAAACGAGGCCGCTGATGTCTTAGCCAGGGAAGGCTCCGCACGTAGACACTTCGGGCCTGATCCCTGTGTGGGGTTCGCCCAGAGTGTTCGCGGAAGAGCTTTGGAGGCCTGGACGGAGGGTCAGGCCAAAGAGGTATGGCGGACGGCTCCGGGGATGAGACAGACGACACTCATGATACATGGGTCCGCGAAGAGTCTCGACAGAGGGTTGTTGTGTCTACCTAGAAAGGAGTGCAGGACCCTGGTAGGAGTCTACACAGGGCACTGTAGGCTTAGACGGCACCTGACTCTGCTGAGAATTGCACAGGAGGGGGAGTGTACTTGAAGACCACATACATACGTGGACAAGGCTCAAAATCTTTGGCGCGACGTCGATCGAGCCAGATTCAGTGTGACGTGTTAGTCTGAAGGAAATGCGGGTTTTCTTAAGGAAGACCGGCATCCTGGAGGTTCTCTAAGGCGGGCTGGGGCATAACGTGCCCAACTGGTGGCCTAAGTGTCAGGTCCGTTAGGGGCCACTCCTTCTGATACCTGATACTGATGTGTCACGATCTCAGAGACTATAAGAGATACGAAAACGGTTAAATCCGAAAAGTCTTGGACAATTATGATTGTAAAATCAATAGCGGTTCTAGCTCTTTGCGTTTTGAGATATTCTGAATTATCAACTTCAGTTTTCTAAATGCGGACGAAACAGATAGAACCACTACTCAAGTCGCACTGAAATACTAACTTAATCGTCTAAAACTCCCCATTCAACCGTTTTTCTCTCTTTTAAAGTTTCTTAGATCGTAATACATGAACCACCAATTTGGGACACACTGTATTTGGTTTATGAGAAACTAAAAAACAATATGTGTTTATATTGCAGATATATCCTTAATACAGGCTGCCTCTAAATTAGATAATCCCACTAATATGAAGAACATTTTGCAGGTAAAACGCCAGTTACTTTTAAAGCTTTTATTTAACTTCACTTGTATGTCAGTACGTACGTTTGGGTCAAATCTTACAAGTTAAATTTGACCCAGTTACCTATGTCCAATTCAGCTGAAATTTTGCATACATAATATGTAAGTTGGATGATAATGCAATAATATACAGTCATTAAGGTGATACAGGGTCGTAGGAGGGGGGGGGTCACAAATTTAAAATTAAAAAACCACTTTTCGGTGCTTAATGCTGAAAATTTGCATAAGTATATAAATGGGATAATTTCATATTAAGGTTTCGTTGAGACAGTTAAGAGGGGGGCTCAAATCTTAAAATTGAGCTAAACTATGCATACATATGTAAATAGGATGACAATGCAATATTATCCAATTATTATTATGCTGGTACAGGCTCGTATTTAGGAAGAAGGGCTAAATCCTAAGTTTGACCCACATTCCAGTGCTTAATTCAGCTGAAATTTTGCATACATATAAATAAATGGGATCATAATTCAATATTATGAAGGGTCGTATGTAGGAGAGCAGGCCCAAATCTTAAATTTGACCTACTTCCGGTTGTTTAATTGATATATTTAATAAAAAAATATTTTAATCCACAGCGCGCCTTCTTACTACCTCTACAATACCAAAAATTAAGAAATACATAAAAGTAAAAAATTATTTTAAAAAAGCTTACAATTAATGAGTAGAAAACGAACTAAAAAGTTAAAAATAAGTTAATTTGAACAGAAAATATGCCATTGTTTACATTCTATGTATAACAGTGTTAAATTTTCAAATAAATACGATTTGCACTTTACACAGAATAAAGAGAGCACAAGACGCTTTTATTTCAAAACTTGACACTATTATACATAGATTGAAAAAATGCATTTTTTCTGTTGAAATTAATTTATTCTGTTTAGTTCTATTTCCATTCAATATATAATTCTTGACTTTTATTTATTGGTATTTTTGTAAGATACTACATGTAATATAAGATGCAAAAACATGTCGCCATTTCTTTTCCAGCTACCTGGACAAGCAAAAGTAGCAATAGTCCCTTAGCATAGGAAAAGCAAATTGAAAGTATCAAGTTAAGTCGCTGAAACAAAGTACCTATTCCCTTTAATAAAAAGCAATCGGAAAAATTAAAATTAGCAAAACATGAGCTGAAGTGTTTTAAAAATTACTGCGATAAATTATTAAGATTCCAGCTCTGCGATTCAAGCACGTGTATGGCCCCCTTGTTTCCAGAGGACAGTGAAACAAACAATATTATAAAAATAAAACGGTCAGATCATTACAATGAGATGTAGACGCAAATTACTGGATTTTACACGAAATTAAAAAGCAAAGTATTATTATACGATATATTTTTCCAAAAAAAATCAAACTTAGCAAAATAAGTGTAAGACTTTCCTAGAATAATTGACAAAAATATCGATCTGATTTAAGCATATCGCGTTTATTTATCTCCTGAAAGAATCAAAATTACAAAACTTATATTCGCTGGCATCGCACAGGATAGGTGAACAAACAACTATTTCACATTAAAAATCCGTTAATATGCATTTATTTTGTCTTATGCCAACTACTTAAACTACTTTACTATGGGCGGCGCAATATGTTGTTTCCTTGTTAATAAGTTGGACTCCGGTCTAGATAATTAGAAGCCTCCAAGACCTGAGTTATATTATATTTTCCGTTCTTTTAAGAAACATTCGCTATGGTGCCATTTTTGATACATTTGTACCAAAATCGGTACATTCTTTGGTATTGTGGTACATTTTGAAATAAATTGCTTGAATGTTGGTAAATCATCCAAAACGTCCTACCTGTGTCCCGAAAAACGAAGCTAGTTTTTTGCTCAGAGATTTAGGTATTTTACTTAGCGCCAATGTTATTAACGTTGAGTTTATCTTGGAGACGAATTTTAAAAACTCGTACTATTTAATTGTTTTATATATTTTATACACTCCCGGGGGTGCAAGTCTACATTAAAGGTATGAGCCCAAATATCGCGATCAAAAATAGTACATGTATATGGTCGATTTTTTGCATTAGTTCAAATTACCCATCATTGAACTTTTGCAACTTTTCAAGTTTTATACATTAGTATTCAAGAAACCAACAACCGGCCCATTAATTTGCTAAAACACTAATACGAAGTTGTTGTAAAAAATGAGCGAGTCGGCTAGTACTCGAGACACTGATGTGTAATCATATCCTATATCGACATCGGTTGCGTAATTTAATGTATTGCTTCAATAGCGTTTAACTGGATAATTTTTTAATGCCCTTGGTATTTTGTATGCTTCACAAATATTTGACCAGCCCAAAGTAAAGAGTATATTTCGTCTTTGTCATGCATGAATATAGGCAACCACTTATTTGGAATTGGTTGCCTATATTCTGGCGTTAGAAAGAACACGTTTTACAAGGAAGCGCTGAAGTAGCTGCACACTAATCACTGCGCATGGGTTATGATGTCACATCATCTTACACATTCCGTCCATTTTCCTAAAATTTACCCTCATACCGTCGTGTAAGATGTTTACACATCAAAAATGATAACCAACCAACTAGCAAATAAACTAAATTTATAAAAACCGGTGGGATAGACAGGGTTAATAATTGATCACCTAAAGTAATTCGAATACTGATTGTAAAGGCCGAATAGAATATACAAATACACCTTGCATCTGCAGATTACTTGGACAGCATTGAAATTTAGGATATTCCTATCTGCAATGGATAATGCCAGAATACATTCTAGATATTCCACAATTATCATCAAACATAATATATACCAAAAAAACATTTTTTTGGATTATTGGAGAACGATTTCAAACCACTTTCTTGAGACATAAAAGGCTATGATATTTAAGGTGTGCACACCTTAATCTTAAGTAACGACAGTCAAGAATTAATCCTCATGTTAACGAAGCTAAACAAAATATTAAAACAGGTAGAACTGAAAATGAAAGCTCAGCAAAAACAAGTTAAAAAATACTGAAAAAAATTATAACAAAACAATCGAAAAACTTCCACACTATTCTAATTCTATTAATTTCTGATTAACCATCTAAGTAAAATTGACAAGAAAAAGCTGAGGTTTATACATAAACATAAAAATCTCTAAGAGCTTAAAGCCAAAAGTATAAGACAGCAGAAAAAACAAGCATGCAGTCCAAGACTCCAAGTTAAAACCAAACACATTAAGTGGAGATTGGCTGAACACATCGCAAGGCAGAGCACAGAAAAGCATAGAGTTGCACAATGGAGACCTCGGAAACCCAAATGTCTAGAAATAGGGCTCTTGAGCTGACTGAGGAAAGCATGAAGGGAACGAGAAGAAGGTCGTACTTAGCATTGGATAATTCAAAGTTAAAGAAGAAGCATTTAAACCCAAATCAGCATAGTAATAGGGTCAGCTCCAGATAGGAAAACATGGAGGGAACGAGAAGAGGCTCGTACTTAACATTGTATGAATCAAAGTTTAAGAAGAAACATTTAAACCCAAATAAGCAGAGTAATAGGTGCAGCTCCGGATACGAAAGCATAGAGGGAATGCATGGAGGGAACAAGAAGAGGCCGTACTTAACATTAGATGAATCAAAATTAAAGAAAAAGCATTTAAAATGTCAATTACTTTCGCGATGAAAAATAAGGCGCGTACATAACATTGGATGAATCAAAATAAAAAAAAGCATTTAAAATGTCAATTACCTTCGCGATCAAAAATAACTCGCCTCCAACATGTAGACAATCACGACAATGCTGTCCCTTCAGACGAATAAGAGATTAAATGAAATAAATAAGACATAAAAAAAATGGAGGGAACGAGAAGAGGCTCGCACTTAACATTGTATGAATCGAAGTTAAAGAAGAAACATTTAAACCCAAATAAGCAGAGGAATAGGGTCTGCTCCAGATAGGAAAGCATGGAGGGAACGAGAGGAGGTGCGTACATAATATTGGATGAATCAAAGTAAAAAAAAAAGCATTTAAAATGTCAATTACCTTCGCGATCAAAAATAATGAAACTCGCCTCCAGCATGTAGACAATCACGACAAAGCTGTCCCTTCAGACGAAAAAGAGATTAAAAACTGTTACATGAAATAAATAAGACATCAAATAATTTCCCTACCTAAATAAAATATCGAGAAAAATATATAAATGATTCAAAAGAAGCCACATAAATATTCTGGGGAAATTGAGATTTAAAAATAAACCTGTTGTTGGCCCTAAATTGGTTTGCATCTCCGGAACTAACTTAGATATCACGACTAATTTTGAGACGTAAATTACGGTCAATAACTACAATAATTAGTTCTGCTCATTGGACAATGTTAAATTTTACGAGGAGAGTACTTGGATAAATTTAACCCCATGCATGTAGGACTTATTTTTTTTTGAAATTATTCTTTTCGTTTCTCGAACGCGGTTGAGCTTAGAGAAATGAATGGATGTAGAATACATTTTTATGTAAAAGGGATAGAAGAACCATAATCTGTTATCAAAAACTAAGTCTTATTATTTGGATACATTTATGCTGGTAGGCACGTTTCTGAAACTGCAAGAAGAAGTTTAAAACCAATACATTTTTATAAAAACATTAAATAGTAATGGATTTGACAATATTCCACAATCATACGTTAATATAGTACCAATTTCTTACAGTATAAAAAGTACGAGAATGGCATTTCCTCATATATCATCAAAGCTTTCTTCTCTGGTCGATGTACCACTCTATGACTATAATAATACATTAAACAAACGGTACGCACAAGTAAGTAATCCAGTACAATATCACCAACATTAAAAATAAATAGGAAGAGAAAAAAATTATGATTCAATTACCTGCTGGTAAAAAGCAGTTTCAGTCACTGAGACAGATGGGCGAAATTAAAAGAATTACGTCGGCTTTCACTATAAACGATTCATGATAAACACACGTCCATTTTACTGAATGTTGTTTCTAATCTATATTTGACTAGTGATTTTATAGTTACAATCTGAAAGTTATGGCATCAAACTGTTTTCTTACGCGCTCATCCAAGGACGTTATGTTTTGGGTATAAATAAAATGAACGTAGCATATTAAACACCCTATATTTTGTTATCAACTTTTGAAATCTGTGCAAAGATCTGATCTAATATGCGAACGTATTGACAGGTAGATGAAATTGGTAATTTTTACTAAACAACCGCTTGAAATTGAAAAGGAAAAAAAGACAAATAGTAAGTTTTACAACGATTTCGGATCAAGGCGTTAACTGCCGGGTGCAAGAACTAAGTAAAAAAAATAAAACTGGTGAGGTCTAGAAAAATTTGTATATAAGAAATACCCTCGGAAATATCAATTTCTTGTCTATTATTCAGATTATGAACATTCTTCTTCACGAAACATTATATTTATAAAATTATGCGAATAAAGAGCCGTGTCAAGCTAAACATTATAGCGATTCTAGAACACTATCCGATTTCCCTTGGCCCGAACGACATGTGGTTCCACCAGGATGGCGCTACGTGCCACACAGCAGCCGCCACGATGAACATTCTGCGTGAACAATTTGAGGGTAAGATTATTTCTCTCAGAGGTGACGTGAATTGGCCACCAAGATAGTGCGATTTGACCCAGTTAGACTATTTCTTGTGGGGTTTTCTGAAGTCGCAGGTCTATGCCAATAAGCCGCAATCGACCGATACCCTTAAAGTCAACGTAACCCAGGCCATCGCTCAAATTTAGCCGGATCTATGCGGCAGAGTCATTGAAAATTGGGCCACTCGGATCGGTGCCACCGTGAGAAGCCGCGGCGGACATTTGAACGATGTCATATTCCATACATAATGGCATACATAGGTATTTTAAATAAAAATAGAATTTCGCTAATTCCTTACACACAGCTTGTTTTATTCGATTTCAACATCGACCCGCCCTTATTGAAAAACTCTTTACTTAGTTAGTAATATGTGATGGCTGATGGTATTGAAGAGATAGATGACCAAAAAGTAATTCGAGGGGATTAAGTCAGTTTTAAAAATTTTGCAAAATCCGTTGATCAAAGAAGGGAACTGAATGAAAGCCTCCCTGACAAGGTGGTAGAATAAAACAGCAAATTTTAAACGTTTCAAACATCTTGGAGAAATCGAAAAGCAACGCTATAGTTTATAGTTGTCTATGTCCTTAGAATCATTTTTTTTGTGCCAAGGACTTGCTTACGTGTCAACAAGGTCAAAAATATAAAAACACTATTTCAAAAGAGAAAAACAAATTAATGAAAAAGTGACCTAAGTTCGACGAGACATTGAATCAAGTACAGAACAGAAAACCAAATCCATTACAGGCAATACGATATCAGTAGCTGTAAAGATGGCAGATGTGATTTTGGATCTTATGAAAAACTGAAAAGAAATACAAAATTAACATTAACAAATGCAAATAAATCAAGTATGCCTCTGGAATGCGTAATTCGATAAAAACTGAGATCGTCACTGCTGGAAATAAATCGTAAACTAAATAGAACGCGATAACACATACATAGTTCTTACAACGATCAAAAGATGATATCAGACATCACGGAAAATGATCACCAGTTGGGAATTATTCGAGGAAATAAGGAGGCAACAGGACAACAAAACTCCAGAGCTAGATAAAATCGTACATAGAATTCACCACAAAAAGACAAAATGTCAACCCTATCATGCCTCATGTCTAATATGGGGGGACACCAAGCACCGTAAAGACGAAAATGTTGTATGGGCTGATACAAGCATCAATCATTGAGCTCCAATATGGCACCAAACGTTGAGAATTGCAAAGTGTAGAAGTACGGAGGAGGGTACTCTTGGGGAGTTGCATGTGGGTTCCGGACTATATCAGCTATGGGCATGCAGGCCATAGTTGATATAGTAGAACATAACGGAAACTCCACCGATAAACCTTATTACTGATGAACGGAGGCACTTAGACGAGCCAGATGAAATCCTACTGAGTTTACATATGCGAGCAAGAGCAGAAACCCTCAGAAACAAAAAATGACAAAGAAGATGAACAGAAAGAAACGAAAATGGACAATGGACAAAGACTTTAATTCCAAATAGAAAAAATTGGCTGGTCTATGGGCATCGTCGGATCGACTGTTTCTTAAAACAAGTGCTTACATGGCATGAATCCTTCAGACAGTATACAACAAGAATTGTATCTACTGTGGAGAGCTAAACAACGTGGAACACACGATCTCGATATGTCAAAGATGGATCAGACAAAGGACAAACGCTGCTATAAACCAGAAATGGATAACGTAGCGGTGAAGGGACAAATGCAGGAAATGACCAGATCGGCCACAAAATGAGATATCGATGAAAAGCTGATCCATACAATTATGGAAATCGAAGGAAGAACCAGAAGATGATTAAAACAACGATGTATGCAGTAAATTTTTCGAGGCGCAAAGGGGAGAAGTTTTATAGTCGGCAGGCGGATCTCTAGAGGGGCCGAATCCTACACTGTCCGGTCGTCAGGAAACCAGACCGGCACGTCTCATCGAAGATTTTTTACCCCTCCACAAAAAAAAATGAAGCACTTGAAGATTTGATTAAATCAACTGAAGGACACTTGAATGCCATCACGGGTCCATTAAACCAATTTTACGAAACCGGAGTTATTTCTGAAGATGACTATTGTCGAGATTTCTATCAATTCCTGAAAAGCTTACAAAATCATCGAACCATCTGTTTAACTGGTCTATTTTTGAAGGTTTGTCTTTAGATGATTCATGAACGTTGAACGCACATCTCGAAAGCGGGCATTGACAACAGCCAATTCGGATTTAGAAACTGATTAGATAACTGAAAAAACATTTTTAAAGGTTTGAGAGAGTCGCATACGTAAAAAATGCGATGTTTTTGTATGTTTCATTGATTTTGAAAAGGCTCTTCGGCAGGTAGGGATGGGAAAATTGTAAACAACTTGATGTACATGAAGGACACTGTTGGTTGCTGATACTGCTGAAGATCATCAGGGACAAACCAATACCTCCTACAGATATTTACAGCCGCATATTTCAGTGTTACTTTTCCGGTACCACTCGTAATCATGATGTAACAGAGCTATGTTAAAATAAACAGATGCGTTAATTTCCATGTAGAAATTTATGATTCAGGCCCAGGTAATATGAATCTAACCGCCCGAACTTTATATTTCAATGTTTTGAATGCATCAATATCACCTATTAACTTATAGGTTTTTGACACATTTAAAACGCCAGTTATACTTAGTTTGCTAACGAATAAGCTAATCGAAAAAAGAAGTGCCGCCCTAATATACCAAATAAACCCGGTGAAATGCTGAAATTATACCATAGTTAACCATAAGACAACGTGAACAAAAGAGCATTATTCTTAAACTATTAATCTTAATTTACCATGACGCTCAGAAAAGCAAATGATTAACTTACAGAACAATATCCTCTCACATCCGTATGCTAAAATATATTGTTCTCTGGTTGCAGATTAGATGATATAATATTGCTAAAACATATTAACATTTCTGCTATATTATATAAGGACATCCTAATTTAGAATAAATAAAACACTGTGAAACTAAAAGTGAACGACCAACGCAGATTAAGCGTAACAAACAGTGTGATACTTTGCAATTTCAATCGTTAATAAATGTGACTTGTAGATTTCCAAACGTTTTTTCATTTTGTAAGTAGAAAAATAAACTTTAGATAAATGGTTTGATTTTAAAGTAAGGTATAAAGGTTCAATTAGACCAGCGCAGCGGTTCCCAAACTCTGGTGCACGTGCCACCAGAACAACATTAAAACAATAATTAACCTTGTTTTCCCCCTTAAAATTGTTTTTACATTTTTGTTATTTATAAATTTGTTTATTTAACTATAAATACTCTTTTATTTTGATATATTTTTTGTGTTACTGCCAAAAATATTTGTTTTTCTCTTTTCTTTACGATATTATATCTAACAAGGAATAATTGGTTATTTTGTTAATTAAACTATGTATTTTGTTGAAATAAGAAAATATTTGTTGTTTTTATTAGTTTTACAGGCTTCAAAAATATATGCTTATTTTATATATAGCTTATGTAGATAGATATATGAGTTCCAAACATCATAATAATTTTATTTTTTATATTTATGAAAGTTCCAAATATATTATAAATTAAATAAAATAAAACAGTGTGTGCTATAGATCACACGACAGAAGTGAGCATTTCTAAAAGCAACAAAAACGGTATAAGAAATAGTCTTTACCTACCAAGTTATAAACTAGAGTTTATATGCATATGAAAATTAACAAATAGTACTTAATATGGTGTGCGACATCTAAATATTTTTTGTAGAATATAAAAATGAGAGATATAATCCTAATAATTGCAAAATGAATAAATATTTTGAATGTAGGTACTTATCACAAATGCTATGGATTTCGATATTTAAAGTAAAATTTTACCTCGAAATCTCCCATAAAATTGGCAAATTCTCCGATCTTGGTCTATTTTCCCAGCTTCAAATCCTTTTAAATGAGATTTCAGGAAAATAAATTTACTTTCACCAAAAAAAACTACACGCATCGATCTGCTGAAAGTGAAATTTTACCTCAAAATCTGCCAAAAAATCGACACAAACTGCACCTAGTCACCAAAAAAAATCTAAATTCGATACTGACCCATATTTCAACTTCAAATCATTTTCAGAGATTTCACGCCGTTCAATGTATAAATCAACGTATATTTTAACCTAAACATCATGTTAAAATATAAGAATACTTATTTCTTCAAATTTCCCATAAGCTATCTATTGAAATTCGTAAGAATGCCGAAGTATGGAAAATTGTGTACGATTCTTTGCGTGCTCCCCTTTAACATCGATTTTCTCGTATTTCCGATCTCGTAAGGAAAATTGTTATAGAACTTTCTTATAGCAGATATATCGAGGTTTAGAAATCTGGAATTCTTTTTCATGAAAATAGCTATGAATTGGCTGGCACGCACAATTAAAGTAGATTTTTTAAACTGAAAAAAAAAATC
>MU182697.1:59261-99683 GCA_016904865.1 Pissodes strobi
GGAAGAGACAAAGATAAAAGATAGGGTTTGAATTGTGGGTGGCTCCTCAATATATTATTATATTATATTCGTAGTGTTTTTGGTTCCATAGGTTGATGTTATTCCTGGTGGCAGTAGTTTTTCATGTCAAATTTGTGCAGTGAATTAATCCACTCCGATTGAAGCTGCCAGTAAGTATTATTAAAGAATCCTAGCTAATATTATGTTGGGGTTTGGAACCTTCGGCAAAATGCACTAAAACAGAGTTTTATCCACAATAAGAATTCGTAATCATTCTATATCTCCACTTGTCCCGAAATATGCATATTTGATAAAATAAAATAAAAAGGAAATGCAAGCTAATCGGTTGACGACCGCATTGGTAGCTTGAAAACCAAACAAAAGTGATAACGTTTATAGCAGGTGATTGACGCAATATTATTCAATCATGCCAATGTTTTATATAGATTATTGTGTATGATTTTATTAATGAAAGAATCTTGAGTTTGAGTTGGAAAATATGAGGTCACCCATCACATGTAAAAAAAGAGAAATAACACAAAAAGGGTATCTCTTTACAGTTGAAATATAAAAACTAAACGATTTTAATTTTGAGATTTTACTGAAAATAGTAACGGACAACAATGCAGCTGAAGTACCCCATATACTTTAGATTGTAACGTTAAACAAAATTGTCGGACAAACTGCTCATGTTAAAAAAAAATCATGTTAGTTTTAAATATTTAAAATGTATAATAGCGAATGCAAATCATAACTCTTAATTCTATATCTTCTGGTTCAAAAACAAATTGGTTGTGAATAGAATGACTACTGTTGGTTGAGAAGCAATAAGCCGGCTTATTTTTCCTTTAAAAATCCGCAATCATCTCGGCAATCATTCTATATCTCGACTTCTCGGAAAACATGTAAGAAGTACGCATTATTGATAAAATAAAATAAAAAGGAAATACCAGGCTAATTGGTTGACGACCGCATTGGTAGCTTGAAAACCAAACGAAAGTGATAATGTTTATAACAGGTGATTGATTAACCATAATAAATCAGCATTAAGGTGAGAGCGAAAATTATTGCATTATTGAAGACAATTCGTAGATCATGTGAAAAATGCAGTAATCTGGTTCGCTAACAATGCTACTTTCTTATTTAATATTATCGACATTTTAAAATTAACGTGGGAAATTTGTCCAACGATTCCAATTGAATAAAATTTCAAGATAATATAGAGTATTGCATAAAATAAAATTTTTAGTGTTTATCGTGTATTATTAGATATTATTCTACATTGGTTATTAGCAGTTCAAATTGCCAATAAGCAAGGTAAAATATCTAATAACAGACATTTTTTTAAACATGGGTGATGAACCCATTTAAAAACATATATATTTCAATAACAAAATATATTTAAGGCTGTCTCGCCAATCGAAGAATTGAAACCTGCCTTTCCTGAAATAGTCCTTGCTTCATAAAGATTAATGGCTAAAATAATTTCCTGGCATCACCTCATAAATTGCCGCAATACGAAATTCCTTATTCCCAAGTCATCCAGAAATCGCAATTCTATGGCGTTATTGAGCTGGTCAGGATCGCATTTGGGGGGCTGGGGTCCCAAATTTTAGAAATAATATAAGCTAAATTTGACCAGCTTCTCGGTGTTAAATTAAGTTGAATTATGTATTTTGCATACCTAAGGATGCTGTTTATTACACAATTTTCCATATGTCTTCATTGCTTTTTCAGTGGCGTAGCCAGAAAGGGAAAGGGAGTTGTCTATTTCAAGATATTTATTATATTTGCCAACAAATTGAATCAAAAGTATTTTAGAGGGTCATAAAAATATTTACCATAGCTCTTTAGGGGTTCTGAGGGGGGCCGCTCTCTTCTCTCTGGCTACGCCTTTGATTTTCATACAATTTTTAACAAGACTCTATCGGCGTCATAGCAATTTTCACTTTTCAAATGTGGCAGGACGTCTATCGGCGTCAACTTTCAAACTCTTATAATCATTTTTTTTTCAAATTCTTAGTGGTTTGCAATACTTTAGAAGGGGCTCTAATTTGTTCAAAAGTAATTTTTGACACCGACCACTTTTTCCTACTGGTTCATCAACGTGTTAAGATAAGCATACACTGATGTACTCGAGAGGCCTTCGGCATGGTAAACTAGTATCCTACGGAGGGGTTTGGAATTTTTTTATGTTGAGAGTATGCTCGTTGATTGTTCGTCCCTTCTTGATTCTTGGAGCTGTTAAAATCAATAGTAATGTATCTGATGTATTTATCATCTGGCGCTTCCCAGAAATCGTATGCGTCCCTGCTCTTGTCCAATTCGTTTGTAAGTGACATAACTGAGACTCATTCCAGTACCTGTGAAAATGATGTGAAAACCGTGTTTGATAGTTGAGCAGATAGGGCACTGCCTTTGGCCAGTTGTCGAATTCCACACACACTAAAGGGAGATCCTATGACACTCGACGAGCGGTGTGTGTGTGTGAAGATGTTGATTGACACGGTTATTAAATAGCGGTAGGTTGTAATTAGGGGAAACAGGCCATGAGTTCCATAGTGATGCAGTGCGCCAGTAAAAGAAGTCCTTGTAAAGCGATGTTCTAAGTGTTTCCAGTTGTACTACGAATGGATGCGCTCTTGCCATCTGTGGTGACTGTCTGACAGGCGTTGCTGGGGGAAGGATAAGGCGGGCCAAATCCTTGGAACATCTGCTCTGAAAATATCTGTAAAACAGGGAGATCTCGGCCACATGTCTGCGGTGTTCCAGACTATGCAGATCTCGGTTCAACTCAGGGTCGCCGACGAGATGCACAGATCTCTTCTGAATGGTATCTAGCAGATTTAGGGTGCGGCACCCCAGATATGTGAGCAATATTCTAAGCACGGTCTTATTTGCGATTTGTACAACAAGAGCAGCCCCTCTGGTGTATATAGCTTTTTGTTGCGAAATAGTGCACCAACCTTCTGCGAGGCGGATTTTGCGATGTTAGCAACGTGGTCAAGCTAGGATATCGCTGTTGACCGAGACACCCAGTAGTCCGATTTGCGAGTATGAAAGAATGGTCGATACTGTCATAATGATGTCAGGGCCTGCCGTATTGGCTTTCTTGGTAAACGTGGCTGCTTGGGTTTTTGCTGCATTCAACTGGACCAAATTTCTGTCGTTCGAACTTTCTACAGAACTTGATTAATTGTTGAAATCTGATCTTGCCTGCGGTGATAAGTCCCAGTCGCCGGTAAAGGTTTCTCTGATCTAAATTGCGGGACAAGGACAAGGGTACTGTCATCTGCAAAACTGTAAACAGGATTATTGGTTTCGGACAGCAGGTCATTAATATAGATGAGGAACAGAGTTGGTGAAAATATTGCTCATTGAGGCACGCCCGCATTAATGGTGATTGTGCCTGAGATGTGTCTATCAACTGCAAGGTGCAGAGATCGGTTCTTAAAGAAACTGGCAAGCCAGCTACAGAGAGACGCTGGCAGTCCGAAGGACGATAGTTGTTGTCATGCCAAACTCTGTCGACTTTGGAAATATCCAACGCAATCGCTCGAGATTCTCCGTAGTTCTCAATTGCCCTACTCTATGTTATATGAGTGACATAGGCCAATATATCTCCTCCTACTTTTTATACTCAATAAATAATACGAAATTGTCCTATTCAAAAACCGTTAAGGATCTAATAAATAACCTTAACTGTTTGCTCACTTTGTAAGGAGCCTGGAATCTGGAATGTGCCACTGTAATTTAGGCTCCTTTTTACCAAACGATAAGAGCATGACCGAATATTTTTAACATTTGTAACTTTAAAGTTAAAGGATACATCAGTTTCAACCCCCGTAAAAATTAGAACAACTGAAACAGGGCAAAAACTCCCATCCACGTGAATGTCCAGTTAATAGTTAGTTCCACTAAATCATAATATATCCTTATAATTCATAACAACAATGAAAACACCTTATCTCCTACTTACTTCATATACACGTCGGAATAATGGATTTTAAAACACGTGGTTCGGTACCTATCTTTAATTAATAATCATATTTTATAATTACACATTATTTACCGGGTTAGACAAAGGCACTCCTTAAAACGGAACAGTTCCCTTGTCATTTGTCGTACCACCTTGTGAACATAGTTTTTATCGATACGAAAAACCAATCAATATAGATCTGTATTTGCATAGTATAAATATTAATATTTTATTATATTATACTGTTGCAGTAATGAATGCAATTGAATTTTCGTTTCGATTGCTTATGGGCTAATTATCCGTCAATGTATTGTATTTCTCGAATTGCCTTAACGGGATTTAATGTTGATATATCTAAGTACTAACTGTATACGTGCGGCAATTTTTCTTGTCCAATGATATACAGTGTGTCTTAAGTATAGTGTGCGGTAAATTAATAGAAACTATTTTTATTAATTTGTTGCAAGTAGAAATATGAGGGGTGCGCAAACAATATTAAAAAGTAGTTCCGTAATATTTACAATATTTGATTACATTGAATTAAAGCTTTAAAAGTACAATAAAAAAAACATATTGAAAATCGGTTGGCTCGAGCGGTTTACTTAAGTCAAAAAGTGTACAGGGTTTCCGGTGATATTTAGAATGATACGTAGCTAAAATCTTTATTTGAAGAGTTAGCATAGCATATCAAATTCAAAAGTTTTAGGGCTTTACCTGAACCGTAAAAATTTGCTAAAAAAAGAAACAATTGACGATCGAGTCTGTAAAAAATAACTGAGAAACATGGCAAAAACTGTGTCATAAGATCAATGCTTTAAACCAACACATTATTTAATATCGTTCTCTTTTTAACACACTGATCTTACGGCACAGCTTTTGTAATTTTTTTCAGTAAGTTTTGAAGATAGAGGTATCAAACCTGGTATATTCGAAATCATTAACGAATAGACTACCCGATAAATGAACCATACACTGGGTGTGCCATTTAAAATAACGAAATTGATGTCTATTTTTTACAGACTCAATCACCAATGGTTTCTTTTTTCAGCGAATTTTTACGGTTCAGGTAAAGCCCTGAAGCTTTTAAATTTGATTTGATATGCTAACTCTTCAAATAAAGATTTAAGCTATCATTCTAAATATAACCAGAAACCCTATACAACAGATTAAAGCTGGGTAATATTTTTGGTATATCGATTTATTGGAATTTCGATATATCGAAATATCGATATATCAAAAAATTGATATATCGAATCAAAATGGAATTATCTTTCGAACTTTTCGTCATCTTCGATTGCGCTAGGCATTAATTTTCCTTGGTTGGTGATATTCAGATATCTCAATCGACGCACTGAACAGAACTTAATCCAAAGAAACAATATTTCATATCAATCATACAGAAATTATGTAACTTCACTATAATAATAAACTTGACAACATTTAGGGCTTTTGTGGATTTAGCTGGATTTTATTTCAAACAATAACTTAAGTTATTGTTTGCAAAGCTCTAGTATAATAATTTAAATACTTAGCTTTTGATTGAAAAATTTAAATATCGATCTTTTCATGTACAGGGTTCTTCTTATTTTGACCCCCACCTACAGCCTCAATATCATTTTAATTAATAAATTTATAATTAAACGAGTAGGCCGTTTGACGGGTTTGACGGCTATCGTTTATATTCCCGTTAATTCATTTACTGATCTAGCTATCTTGTTTATCGAGCTTACCTTTAAAAGAGATGCTTAAGTTTATCTTTAGTAAGAGATTTCATTTAGCTAGTATCCGAATAGGATTAAGTAAATTTTTTACTATAGTTGGCTGTAAAGCTCATGACAGTAATTTATTTCACATAACTGCAATTTACTAATTTAATTGGTCGCCTTGATATCGTGATCGACTTGAGCTAAAATCGTTTATCTCTAGATATTTAACAGCTGTAAATGTACATATTTAGCTCACAGGTTAATTTATTGATTTGGTATTATTGAGGACTGTTTATTGGTATGTGTATTGGACTGCTACGGGATTGATTTAGAATAAGCTTGATTCATAATCATTTAATTTGTACCTACGTGTATTTACTGATTGTACTTATACAATAAAAATTGGGTAATATAAATATTAATCTCAAAGTTATAAGGCATAGTTAGTTAACAAGTAGTCTATTATGTTGCTTTGATTTATTATTTTTGTAATATCGGTGATATCTAACAGGGGAATCTGCTTATTGATTTAAAAGGGTAACCAGAATCTCAAATTGATTTGAGATAGGCTTAATTGTCCTAAAAGAGTTGGTGTAAGTTTACTTTTTTTTTTAAATAAATAAGTTATTTTTAATTTTGATGTTTATTTTAGTAAATTGCAGTCAAGATATTAACTAATCTGTGTATTCAAAATTCTTCGACGTTCTTCTACAGAGTATTTTTCTAAATTTTGTTACCCTATTTTCAAAGATCAATAATCATTGATAAACTTCTTGTAAAAAAAAATTAGTAGCGCCCTACCCTAACTGCCAAGACATAAGCCCACGTCTTTTAAAATAATTGAAGCCGCGAAGTAAATCTGGCATGTGAACCGCCTAATGAGCAATTAGCAAATAAGGTTACATATTTGGCACCCGACGCTTAAGGCTGGTTGCAATATCAATATTTTCTTATATCGATACTCGATGCCTATTTGATTCACAATATCGGTCAGCCCTTACACCAGGGGCCCAATTCTTGAAATGTGTTGAAAATTTTCACCAGGTGAAATTAAGCTGGTTTCACCGATTTCGAGGGTTACCGTATTCTTGAACTTTAATTGGTGAAAATTTTCACTAGTTATCTGGTGAATATATTCACCACCTCATTCAGTGGTGAATTTAACAATTTTAGGATCATTTGTATATAACGTTGTGCAGTGTGCTTAAGAAATTTCGTTTATATAGCTCTTGAATATGTAATTATTTTTTGTAAATAGCTGACAATGGAAAACAACGAAAGCAGGCGTCATAAATAGGAAGAGTCGACCCCTACGGAGCTTTATCGGATAATTTGTGTAATGTAAAAAGTGTGTTAGTTTACCCCTTGCTACAGTTTTAACATAGTTTCTAGACCCCTTTCTTGAATGTCCGACAAGAAAATCAGCCTTGGACAAACAAAGCAAAGTAAGATCAAATAGCTGCACCAAATATAGCTGAATACTTAAAATATTTTACCTACAAGATAAAGATAGGATGAGATGGAGATCTTTGAAACAACAAGTGTTAGGAAGTTATTTATATTAGTTTTGCAAAATATGGTCATCTATTGTAGGACATTTACGGATTTTTCGTTTTCGAAACATTTTAAACCAGTTTTAGTAGTGTTCATATTATGCATTTTCTGGTCCTAGTGATTCAAGTAGGTACTCTTGACATTAAATTACTATTCTGACGGTATTTCGAAAATTAAACATCAAACTAAAAATTGGTTAACTTCATCCAAGTGGGAATGAGGAAGTAATTTTTTTTGGTAGGTTTTAAAAACAACGCCGCAAATATATAAGAATAAAAAACGCAAAATAACGTTTAATATTTGCCACTGAATTTCAGTGGTATTTCTCCAGGTACTGATTGATTTACATTTTTATGCAACAGAGTCCTACCGTTTGGACATTGATTACAACAAAAACAAGAAGTTAGATTGGAAATAAAAAAGCGGCTAAGTATTTTTGATTTTCTTGAAAATCGATAACCTTGTTTAAACGACATTTCGATATTGCCAAATGGTATTTTTAGTTTCACCATAAACGTTTTCACCCAGTGTTCAAGACTACGACTTCGTCGTATAACCACTTCGTCGGGTGAAATATTTGTGGTGAAAATTTTCACTGGTGGATATTTTCACCACATTTCAAGAATTGGGCTCCTGACTACTTTACCTAAAGACTAACACTAAGGTTCCTAGGCTACCATAAAGTTCCAAAGGCTACTGGTACCCCAAGAATAGAAAAGACCAGTACTACCACAAAGATTACCAGAGGAATCAAACACTACCAATCAACAGTACCAAATCTAGCAAAAATCCCAGAAGGAAAACACTGCCGTAAACGTGCTAAAAAAGAGGAACAAACTTCATACCATTTTTATACTTTTAATGTAAAACTCAGTCTTCATTAAAATGAACAGAACAAAATCATTTAAATCTATTTCATAAAAATTGAGCAAAACCTCTAAAATTCACGAATTAACAGAAGATGATCCTGAAAGGCTATTAGAGTTTTGCGAGATTATGTCACGAAGGATTGAAGCAAATCCCAATTATCTGAGCGATGGAAAGTACCTTTTTTGGATGGAACAGTCAATACTCAAAACTGCAGATATTGGAGTGATGAAAAGTCCATATATTTCGCGAAGGACTTACTCACTTTGGATGACCATATTATAGGTCCCATATTTTTAGAAAGAAATTTGAACGGCCCCACATATCTTCGAATGCTCAAGATACCATCACTCCACTTATTGAAGGTGTTGTTGTTCAAAATGCATCGAAAGTCCACTTTGGCATTGCCTTTCAACAAGATGGCCTCAACCCATTATTTTAAAGATGTTAGAAATTACTTAGATGCAACTTCCGGACAGAAGGATTGGTCGCCGAGGTCCAACCGAGTGACCAGCTCGCTCACCGGACCTGACTTTGATTAATTTCTGTGGGGCCACGTCACGTGGTTGACGGAATTTATGTCCTCACTGTATATGACTGAAATTGAAAACGAATGAAATATAACGTAATATTTTGGAGAATAGCTTAGGACTGCCCCAGCAGTCATTATGACATTTAAAGCTGTCATTATTTGCTCAAAAAATAGAGAATTGTTTCATATAAACGGTTTAAAAGTTGGAGGGTGACGGACTGTATGTCCTCACTGTATATTACTCAAATTGAAAAATAATGTAATGGATACGTGACTTTTTGGAAAATACATAGAGCTATAAGTAAGATTTTATAGATTCGAATTAAAGAAGAACCATTATTGTAATAAATAAATAAAACTATACTTTTAGTAGATTTAGGATAGTTTCAACAGGACTTATAAGTTTTCTCGTATATAGATAGAAATCCGAAACCAATCAACAAACACATAAGACCTGTTAAAAAATTTAGTGTTGATAGTCCTATTTCACAAACTAATAATTTCCAACTAAACTTCATACTAGATGCCTCAAAAATTTCGTCCTCCATTCTAAAAGTCGGGCTCTTTTGTACAAAATGGTATGAAACCGAACGAAAATATCAAAACGCAAAGCTGATAAATAAGAATTTACATGGAAACAGCCTATTCTAATAATTTTAAAATACATAAATTTGCTCTTCTATAGCGCTCGATATAAAAATAACTTAATTTGAATACTTTAACCATGAAACCCGTACCATTAGGTATTTCCAAATAATAATATTTTTATTGGGTAATTTATTAGATATTATGAATATTATAGTCAAGCAGCATGCCATAGTTAAGCAGCATGCCACTGTTCACGCTCAACATCTTTAGGGATCTAGGATAAAAGTGGCGATTTCCCTAATAAAGTACTCCTTGGTAATAGCGTTTTAGGTTATATACAGGCTGTTTGAAAAATACACGGGAATATTTTGACGCCCAAAAATAAGAAATGTTTCAAAAATTTTAATTTGAAAATGCTTCATAATGGGTATATATAGCTTTACAGCGGATATCAAAAATCTTAATTGTAGGTAGACTAACAACACACGAATAAAAAAAACGTCAAAAATTGACAGAGTGTATGTAATCCAATTTTTTTTGTGGCGCCCATGATTTTGAATCTAAAAACAAATCTACAAGCGTCCGTATTTAATGTCTTTATCACGGGCATTTTAATTCGGAGGGTGTCATTTTACCGCGCACATATTTGAGTATAACTTTGAAAAAAAATGAAGGTAGCTGGTGACAAAATATGAAAGTCTCATTTCAAATCTTCATAAAGTTAGAAAATTTGTTTGATATTATTCACTAAATTGCTTCTTTTTGTAAAAACAAAAAATATATATAAATATTTTATTATGAAGAACCCTCATATACATTAATAAGTGTTGCTATTATCAATTAAAAATATTTGGTTCTGATTGTTTTCTAACAGACGTTGCTTGACATATCAATCTACAGTAAATTTCGTAAATTTAACATATCAATCTACAGTAAATTTGTTATCCGTGAAGTCAAAAGAAAGATATGAGAAGCAATAGTCCCATTTTATCGACTGGTGTAATACTAAAAAGGTAAAATCAACAAAAGAGGAAGTATTATTATAGCATATTTTTTGGAAATATCCATATCCTGGAAACCAAACACGTTATAGACCATGTATTTCAGTATTTGTAAAGTTAAACAAGATTTGAACATTGGCAAATGTCATAAAATATCTGCCTTTATGAAAAGAAAAAAATTTTGGATTTCGTCCGAAAAACTCAAAATGATAGTATTTACGAGTGAGGCATCCGATGAAATTTACCTGATAATTAAGTTGGTAACGATTTTTGGATTGGCTGGTGTCTGCAGACAAAAGGAAATAACAGAAATCACCATCCACGATATAGAAGATAAAGAAGATCAATTTGTCAATGTACTGTCCAACCTGTAGGCATCAATTCAATAGGAAAAATACCCTCCGAAAACGCAGCCTATTTATTTCCACCTTCAAAATCCGGAACTGTACACGGGTCACAGTTTTAAGTAGTCCTCGGCCACTTTTCTTGCCGATTGTGGAGAAGGTATCACAAATATTAAACGTTTAGAAGGGTGGAAATCAACTTCTGTTGCTGAGAGCGTACTTAGAAGACAAATTGGAAACAAGAAATGCCCTATAAAATTCTTCATTTGAACGCACCATCATCTTCAAAATGCAATTAACGTCTTACCCAGATGTACCATCATTAATCAACAGCCACGATTTGACGCCTGTTTCTGAAGAAACTTCTTCCCAATATTTCTTCCCCATTTTAGACCAATCTTCCTCCAAGAAGCATCAGCTAACTTTAACCCACATGCTGGCTTCCGCAACTAACTTACATAATAAATGAAACACATTTTGTATTCCATGCAAAATTTTTAATCCAAACAGGACTTCCTATAGAAGCGTAAAAGAGCGCTTTCGGCCTAAGCCATCATCAATGTTACCTGGAAAGTAAGTAAAAGAACCACATATTAACGGAAAGTCAGTGACTGCTGGAGATTTTTAGGGAAAGAAATTGATATAATTGACATTGTTACTCTTCACTTAACTTACATAACGCAAATAACGTTTACAATTAATATCACTAATAATAAGTAAGAAGATAATACGTCTCTTATTCCAATTTATTTGTATAACTCTTGCTATGTTACTTTTGTTTCCATTTGTATTAATACAGATTTAAGAACAACTTTCCATTTATTTTCATGAGCTTGTAGAAAAAATTATGTCCCTAACTCATGAGGAAAGTGCCACCTTCCACACTTGATAGCAAAATAAATATTGTGTAATAGATATTCGTCAAATCTAGTAATACATGTTGAAAAATCACAAAAAAAACTCAGAAGGTTGATTTTTCACAAGTTTGTAACACTCTTTATACATTGACGTGTGTAAAACGCACCTGAAATTTGAATCCTGATCCAGTTGAAGGCTTCATAACTTTTGAATCAGTTGACTGATCGAGGTAATTATTTTGAAGGTCTATTCTTTGGCATTCCAGGACATATACCGGATGTACCGATAATGTAATGTCTATAGGTTTTTCAGTTAAAATAAAAAGTGCGGATTTTGCCATTAATTTTTAAACACCCTGTGGATTTAACGACCAACCAATTTTTTCTACAACTACCATTATCAGGTGAAATGTGACTTTCCCTATTTTTCGTTTTTTGGTATTTCCCTCTATCTCGCTTAATTTGGGAGCTACCTGCAGGCTTTGCAGCAAAGTAGTGCTTTATAGACTTACACTAAAGCAACATGTCAGCTCATATTTTCCTTTTACTGATTATTCTCTTGAATTGTCATAAAGTTTGTCTAATTTATGGTATAGTTAGCGACAAGATGTAGAACAAGACGAAGGTACTAAAAACGAATCGGTACTACAGAAGACCTGGTTCTTACCCTCTCAGAAAAACAACGGATTGTGACGATCGCCTTATTCTGATAGAAGAAATGATAGAAGTAAGTGAAATACGAGTTAGTCACTCTACAATACTGTAGTCGAATCTTAACTATGTTGGGGCTTAGAACCTTCGGCAAAATGCACTAAAACAGAGTTATATCCACAATACCGAAACAGAATTTTTACACTCGACGCGCGTTCCGCTAACCATGTTAGCATCATCAGGAGATGATTAAAATTGGCTTAGAAAATGAGTAATTGCTGCAGCTGCAAAGTTCGTTGCAATTTGCAATAACGTTACAAGAATTGAAATGAATCTTAAGGACAAATTCAGGTGCTACCGAGATCAGTGTAGCCTATTAATTTTTTGTATTTATAAAATCTTAACTCATTTAAATTCTTGGACTCGAGGTCGTGCTATAGATATACCATGAAGGAACCGTGAAGGAAACAGAATATGCAGTCATAAAAAACTTAAGTTTTGCTAAATTACAAATATATTATTTGTCACTATAGGTACGATGAATCAAACATTAATTTTCATTGAAATTTCATATAATGCACTGTCATAACTACATTCGGTTGCCTTCGAGACATTTAAGTACTTTAATGGACATCCAAACAGTTTAACTTAAAACAAGACAAGTTGCACTTTTAATTTTGTATTACTTTGAAACTAATAAACCATTTGAATATTACAGTCTCGAAAATGTTTAATATTCTGTAGATTAATAGCATGTCACTACATGCATTGCATTTATTTAAAATGTTCCTGTGAAATGTCAGTTTTTCAAAGTGTAAATCCTAAAAATTAATTGCAAGTGACAAACGATACAGTTAAATGCATGCAATAAACAACAGAACAAAATGGATTAAAATTTAAGTGCAAAACTGATTTCATTTGACATAAATAGTTAAAAATTAAAAATTTCTATTTTTCTTTCTAATTTTAGTATTAATCCAAACAAGAAACTATAGGTATTTCAGAAAACAATATGAATTTTGCTTATGCTTTGATTATATTTAGTTCTGCCGCTGTAATATTTTTTAATATTTTTCATTTCGTCAGATTTATGTATATTTTGGACAACTTCTCAACTTCTAATCTCGCCTAAAATGAGGCGATGTCAAAAGCATTTTATTCTTGTTGATTAATTACCAACGATTTTTCCCAAATGTGTAACAAAAATTTTTTCTATGGATATAGAGACAGTATATATTTATTATTTATGTGTGACAAAATAACACTTATAATAAATAATAAGTATGTTAAAAAAACTAAAATAAATATTATTGCATTACAATTTCCATATTAGCAGATATAGCGTGCTAAGTTGGGTTTCAACGCAGATGGAAAGAATAAAATATATTTAAATCATCGACACGATAAATTTATAAGTAGAATGAAATTCGTGTCAAACCAAACTCGATTTCTATCGAAGCGCCGCGCCGCAAGAATGCAAAAGGAATTAGATAAACTGTTATAGAAATTTCGCCGAAGACCATTTATAGAAAACGAATAGAGAAATGAAAAAGAAAAGTGATATTTTGTATTTACACACTTATATTATTTATATAAAAGACGAATAAAAGTATAAGAATAACAGTAAATAATCATGTAGGTAGATTTAAAAATTCGAGAGTTCATAGACTCGAATAATGGAATAAGTACAGGATTAAATTAATTTTAAACGCCCATATTTGCATTAATATAATATAACGAGGCTTGCATTTTAATGGCAAAAATAATACTCTAGCAGCAAAATTAGATCAGCAATACCCACACACAACTCGGAGTAAAGCTCTTCTTTGCAGGCTAATCAACGTGCTTAAAAACTTATCAATTCGTATCACCCTATGTCAGACCTATGCGTCATGCATAAATATGGACTGGACTACGCTCTTCTGATTGCTAGGGCTTCTTATATTTGGCATAAGGCGCATAACTACGCTCATTTTCACTCCTGCCTTCTTTGAAGCTATCTGATATCTTTTCTAACTCTTTTACCACTCCATATAATGGCTTCCGTTTTTTTTTCGGATCCAGTTCTAAGTGGCTTGCCACCATCCAGTTTATCCTCCGCAAAGCATCGTGTATTTTCCTAATGAGTGCATCGCTGGTTTCCGCTGTTGCCACCACCGTGAGATCGTCGGCAAAATCAACAGCTTGTACAGCCTCTGGGTAATCCAGGCGAAGCACAGTATCATAGACCATATTCCACAACATTGAACCCAGCACTGATCCCTGTGATATTCCTGCTGATAATGTAATGAAATTCTTTGGTCTAATTGTAATGCATCTTTTTAGAAAATAATTTCTCACTACGTTGATTACGTACCCAGAGATCCCCTTGTCATGTAGTTGTTCCAGAATAACCTCCCAAGGCGCTGAATTAAAAGCATTTCGCACGGCGAGTACGACCAAAACACACCATCTTTCGCCTTCTCCAGCAAAGTTCTGTCAAGTCCCGATTTCCATGACCCTTTCCACTGAACTGATTATTATATTTTTCCGGTGATGAAATAGAAATATACTCTGATTTCGAGGGGCGGGTTAAAGGACTGTTAAAAACTCAACCGAACAGCAAAAGCATTTTTAGAGCTATTAACAGTTACACGTGCTCCGTGCTAGATATTATTTTCGTATCATGGAGCAAAACCGATGTTCAAGAGTTACAACGCAAATAATTAAAAGCCTTGCCCACAAAGGCACACAACCACTACCCTAAAAGATCTGTAGAAAGATCAACCTCCTCGATAGGACTGAGGAAGACGACTAATGAACGTTGCCACACTGTGGGATCAGATCACTAATTCTCGAAATTACCTTTTAATGAAAGCTCAAGAGTTAGAACTCCATAGACTTATATATATGCTGCTGATGAGTCGACTCCCCTGTATCTGGATTAGTGCGAATGTCCCGAGCTTCAGCACTTGACGAGAGAAGTTGCAGAGATGGCGAGAAAAGCAGCTTTATGGGAGGCGAATGAGGTTAGGCCGTTGTGCGTCGAACTATTGACTTGCCTCAGGAAAATTGTCCCTAGAAAAGGAAGGTTTTTTATTGGGAATTCAAGATCAGGTGGTTCCAACAAGAAACTACTTGAAATACATCGTCAAAGATGTTCAAATAGAGAGCGATAAGTGCAGATATGGATGCAAAACAACGGAATCCATAAACACGTTACTGCAGGATGTCAGCTTTTCTCTGCAACGGAATATAAGGATAGACATGATAATGTTGCCAAGATTATTCGTCAGGACTTAGCCAGCATTCTGTGATCCAGGATCGGGTTCATTTACAAATATAAACCTCGAAAAGCTTCGGAAACCTACGACTTCCGACTCTACTGGGATCGCACAATCTTAACGGACCAGACGGTAACGCAGCAGATATCACTCTCGTAAATAAATCCTCAAAGGATGCAACCTTAGCGAAAGTGTCAGTATTCGATACCCAAAATATGTCCCAAGACACCAAGATTTCCAGTACCGAGAGTTGTACATCAGAATGAACAGGCACTGCCCATTCAGAAAGCTGCTTTCGATAGCGGAAATTGTTTCGAAGTTCACCGGAAACCCGCAAGATCCGAAACATCAGAAGTGTCTTTCCAAAGAGCCCCATAACACAGCTTAAGCCCTCTGATTCCTATCGCATCTGGGATAAAGTGATTTTTAGAGGAAGTGCGAATGCGGAAAGACTTGCAAATGAGGATAACAATAATAATCAATATGTTGTGTTGATACTATTCAATTTTTATGTTATTTTGCTTTAATTAACCCGTGGTTGTCAATAGCTAGTTGAGTTTTAGGAAAATTTTGACGAATTTAATATGTACGTACCTACCTGTTTTCCAAGGACTGAACGTTCAGCGCGTTTAGAGATCAGTAAACGAACTTGTAACCAACACACGCACGCTTTAATGAAAATTTATATACGCTCATATTTGTCATACAACAAATTCAAAATGTATAAAATTTAGATGAGGTAACACTTCCTATTTGCCTGCACAACAAAGCTCTCTGCAAAATTGGGCACAAGGTATTAAATTGAACAAGAAATGAAAACCATATGGGTGTTAAAAATTAACTTAATTTTTACCTGTCCCATAATTGATAATTAATAACCGATAGGCAGGAAATATCATATAATGAGAATTCGATCAAATTATGATACTTGCAACAACCAAGGAGAAAAGATTTAGCAAGTTGTATCAAATATAATATTCGTATAAGAAAGGAACATCTAAATGCAACTTTCGTTCTCTTTAACAATAAATAAGCCCGATACTCCAAAATAATCAAAACTAACGACATGACAGCTGAAATTGGCATGAAATAAAAAATCATATTCTAAAACAGCAGCTTATAGAAAAATGAAAGTAAACTAATAACAATTAATTCGATACGAAATATGCGCTAATTTGCATAAAAATATTAACTTTCATTCAATTAAACTTACAAGAAAATAAATTCGTTTTATAGCGATTTTATGGGAGGTATTTAATTTGAATAGCAAACTTAATTGGTAGCTACTTTAGTTGCAATGTTCACGCTTGACAATTGAAATGGTTCGTTACAAATTATGTAGTGTGGAATGTGATGGTTATTAGAAAAAAGAGAAAATGGCTGTTGCCTTATCAATAGTTATGGACAAGTAGAAAATTTCCACTATAAATGTATTCTGAAATTTTACGATATTAATATCAATTAAAAAAAACAGTTACAGAACCAGTAATATAGTTTTAATTTCGGGTAAAAAACTACCCTTAGCCTTTTGAAATGTATAACCATATTTTATATATACCGTATAAAAATATTTTTAATTGGAGCCTTTCGAGCATTTAACTGTTTTGTTACCTCACTCCACAGAGATATTACGTGTTAATTTTGGTCTCAAAATGTTACTTATTGTTAGAGACTTTCCTAATGTCTTCAAAATTGTCTGATCAAACGTGGACTCTTCTTTGGATTTAAATATTTGGACATTGAGAAATAATATGTTTAATCCATACTGGCGACCTACAAAACTGACAAAGTAACGAGATCTTTGAAAGGAATGAGTTAAATTGATTATTGGTAAAAACAAAAGAGGAGGATAATACATTTGTTCTTGTTTTGTGATTAACTCAGCTTTTGCATTGCCTAGAATCCCTCTGTGGTAGGGTATCCACAGAAATGCAGTTGAGTAGCTTCTCTGCTGAGCTATGTTTAACATGTCTTGTATTTGTATTTGGTGGGGCGAAAGAAAGGAGAGACCGGATTTGAAACCTCTCATAGAGTATGGTAATGGGGAACGGTTTATGAGGGGAATATTTAAGTATTAGTTTTAACGTTTCTTTGATTGCAAATAGTTCTGCAGATATTATTGAACATACGAAGTTTAATTTGAATTGTAAAGAGAGAGTTATTCATGAAGACAGCAGCTCCGACGCCTTATGAAGGTATAGATCCATTTGTGCACATTAGAATGATAACCAAAAATCTATAAAATAATGTGGAATAAAATAGTTTTTGATAATTTTATCTGAGCTGGATGATTCGTCGTAGTTTTGGACATATTCCTGAGAACAATAAGAAGTTATTGAGTCTGTTATTTGACCCTTGGTCTAGTTTTTAGTGATGCTAAACATGTTTCACTGGTTATTAGATTCTCAGATGGAATAGAGAAGTAGAGGCTCCCGAGCACTTGGTTTTGTAAAGGGTTAGGGGATTTTTAGATAGGTATAGAAATACCAGTCATAAATGAAATATCCATAAATACTTAATTAAACTAAGCGGTAAGGTTAGCTAGTCTGGGCCCCAGTCAATAGTTACGTTAGGGATTAAATGATTGTAAGGAGGCTGTGGGAATGAGGATTTTAAGTACTTTAAATTTAGATAGTTGTCGAATGATAATTGGAAATTTAACATTTTCCTTGACAGGAACGATTCGGTTGTTTATTTGAAGCGAACTTAATAAAGGCCAATTTCACATTTTTTGCAAAATGGACGGATGAACATGTGAGGGTGGAGAATGAGTAATCATATAGGTTATTAAGGCAGATGTGAATTATTATCTTTGCTCTCCTATGGAAGGAAAATTAATGTTAAATTAGGATGTCATCCGCAAATAGTCTGTATGTGATCGTAGAGCGGATGAAGTTTTTACCCATTCATAGATAGAATAAAAGTAGTACTGAAACAGATCCTGGAGGATACCATTCTAATTACTTGAAACATTCGGTCATTTTAAGCACTCTAATCACATGTATTTATAATTTGGAGTTATTTGGCAGATATTAGGAAATGCCAAAATCGCTTCGGCATAAATGCATCAATAGGGAGCCGTTAGAAATGCAGGAAAAACAAATTGCAACTATTTACACCAGTTTGTTTAGCGTGTTGTAACTTATCGCATTTTTTCAAGTAATCTCAAAACTTTCCGTGATATAGAATCAGAAACATTTTCCAGAAGAATATCAGGGACTTTCATTTCGTCATTTTAGCGAAAAGCATATTATCAACCTGTCTCAAGGTTCTGGATTTTGAAATGGTAGAAGGGTGGCCTTGAAAGTACACGGCACTCAGGCCCCATTGGACCCCCTGTGCGTCCTCCCTAGGTCAAACAATCCGTCTAGGCAACATCGCCGTGATTTTTACAATACTAGGCTGGGCGAAGTGTTGTAAAAATAAAAAATAAATAAATAAAAAATCACGGCGATGTTGCCCGATAAGGCTGTTCTGAGGAAAGCCATGGTTGGCCATCCTGTTCCCAAAATGGATTTCCTTAGTCCTGAAACAGCGTCACAATCGCAGAGCAGATACTCCACTGTTTCGGCCTCCTGTTCACAGCCTCTGCATAGAGGTGTCTCAAATAAGCTCATTGTGTAGAGATGTTTCCTTAGCTGACAGTGTCCAGTCACCGCCATGAATCGTAGATTTTTCCTTGACATACCCAGGTATGCCTTTGCTACAGACTCATTAGAGTAGCTTAGTAGCTCTCTGGCCAGTCGACAGTTAGTTGTTCTGTCTCATCATGCCCATCATTTTTCATGGGTGATCTTCTTCATCATATTATCAACGTTGCGATAGGTAGGTTTGAAGGGCCAACTCCCATAATATTTGAACTGGCTGCCTTTCTAGCCAATTGATCCGCTAATTTGTTATCTTCACACTGTGCACATTCTTTAACCCAGCACACACAAATTCTGTTTTTGCGGGCGACATCCTCCAGTGAATTGTGGCGTTTTAGTACTGACCTGGATGTAAGTTTATATCTTTTCAGGGTCAGTAGTGCTTGTCTGCTGCCCGTGTAGATTTTAATAGTCTTGTCCTCAGAATTCCTGATATAGCAGCAAGTTCAGACTGAATTATGCTTGCGTGTCCCTCCATAGATCATTTGAGTTCAATTCGCAAGCTTTGTGCGTAAATTCCACAGTCTGCTCCTTCCTGGGTTTTTGAGCCATCCACGAAAATGTTAAACGCACCTTCGGTTAACTCACTTAGTTTTATTCGTAGATCATATAGTTTGTCGAAGACAAACTTGGGAGGTATGCTGTCTGCGCTGCCCTGCAGTAGGGGCAGTCGGAAGACTTCCGTGGTGGCGTCTAGTATTTCCACCTTCTATGCTGGGTTGCACACCAACGACTCTGAGCCTCAGCAATGTAGTCAGAGCCACCTCCGTTAGATAAATATCTATTACTTCCATGGCTCTGGTTGGGGCTGTTTTCATAGCTGCTGTTATGGTTAGACAGGCAGTTCTCTGTACCTGTATCTCAAGATTATCTAAAACTGTATATAATATATTCCTATTTAAAATTTGAAATTCCTACAGCCTTTTCTTTCACGGTTCAAACATTATGTATCGAATGCCTTTTAATAATACATGTGTTTTCATGTACATCTGTGGTATAGGTACTTTCCTAGACCCTGCTTGCGTGTAATTTTTAAGAGCACCTAAAATGTGATCAGGTCTTTCGCCAGATGTCAAGTTTGGTAATTTTTTGAACCTACATTTCTCCTTCTTGACTGGTTGATTTCTGTTTAGCATTTTTGTTGTCTATTCCGTTTTTTGTTCCTTTTTCTTCTTCAACAGTGCAATTCACACCTCAAATTCTTATAATGTTTGATCGTATTATTTCATTACTTCCTATTGTCTATCTTAATAAATGTTATTGAGTTTACCATCTAGATTGTTTTTCCGTTTCAATATTCCGTGTCTTTCTATTAATAGGTTAGTATTATCAATCTTCTTTGGTTTGTGTTTCTTAAATCCTTCAAACATTGATTTGTTAACTTTTATATATATTTTTTATTTTTCTGTAGCTTCATATGGAATCTAAAAGTAGGGCTTAATGAGACTCAGATAACACAAACCAAGAGCATAATCAGTCTTAAGTGGGCTATTGAATTTGTTTAGTACTCCTTAGACTCCTCTGAACTTAGTTCATTCTAAACGTATAAATCAATAAAATTAATTAAATCGACGTAACTTAAAATGCATGATTTGCTAATTGTTTCACTCTTAAGGTGACCAAGACCGGTATTGAGTCTCGCGAGACACTGGTTATACGTGATTGTCCTGTACACACGAAGAAAGTACTTGACCGGCTTTTTATGTCGTATCGTCTTATCGGTATCATTATTCTGTTCCAGTACTTATAGGACTATTTTTTTCTTTGAATTGCAGATATGCAAAGTGGATATCCGCCATTTATTCACGGTCGGTTTCGAAACAAGCGAGAAAATAAAAGTAAATAAAACAATATCAGTTGCCCAAGTCTATTATTCATTAGATTTGCTTTCGATCGATTTCGTTTTAAATGAGTTTGCTGGGCTTTCTTATGCAATTGCCTTGAACTAAGCTATTCTGCAATTTAATAAATTTTAACCAGGATTAGGGGATGAGCAATGTAATCTATTAATAGGGAATTACTAAACCAATGCATGATTATAAATTTGGTTTAATTGATTTTTTTTATTACTCGATACTTTTTCGATGATTTTTCGATTAAACGATACATCGGTTAATAAGAATTTGGATACATTCTAGTAAAAAATAGATATAATAATAATAATTGATATAGGGAAATTGTTAAAGTGAGCTGGACAAGTAGTGAGGCAACAAGAGTGCACGCACATCCTTCGTTTTTTACTATTATAAGAATCGTGCTAGAAATAATTAAAAAATAGTTCATTTCAAGACGCACCTTCCAACAATTCGTAATGCGATAAAATAATAAAAATAAAATAAATCTAGTAAAACGTAAAAAAAGCTGAAAATAATCCCAAAATCCTCCTGTATGAAATCAAGAAAAAAATTACTATCGATGTTCCATTTGCTCTTCTAATTTGATTTTTTGATGGTTCAGGAAAAATACTAGAACTTTGCTAATTGAAACTTTTCTCTAAACCTAACAACGAATTAATTGCTCAAAAAATGGTTGTTCGCCCTATGTATACATTATTTCTGTTATGGTCAGTGTCACCTGGATACATTTCTGGATAATATGATTTTTAACGTGGAACCCGTAGAATACGATCTGCTAACCTTAAGCTATTATTCAATATCGAGTAATCAATTTGTAAAAAAGAACAACCCTTAACATTTTTCAGCCTGTTCCGGTTTCACCTGATTTTATTAGTGAAATGACATGATATCTTGTTCCAGCGACGGCACTTAATCAAACCATTCGGTACGTTAGATTGAGTTTTTTTTTATAGAGGAAATTTCTAACGAAAAAACGTAGTAATGGAAAAAATATCTTTCGATTGCACCGTTTTCAAGCAGTTTGTAACTTGCTGAAATATTTTCAAATTTATAAAATTCTGAAACTTGGAACAAATGAATAAGCAGAATAATCACATTTCAGTATCCTAAAGGTAAATAGGCAAATCAAAAATCGGTGAACGTGTTTTCCAAATACAGGTCAAAAACAAAATAGATTATAGATAGTATTTGTTAGAGTTTTTGTTTACCATTGTCACCCATACATTTAGTATGATAATGTAAATAAACGAACCTGTTGTCCATAATATACTCCTCCATTTGCCCTTCCTATAATCCTTTGCCTTATCTTCACCCCCTGAGGGGTACCCCTATTGCCATCCAAAAGATTTTCCATGGATCTCCTTCCTTCCAAACGCCCCTTTACTCTGGGAGCTACGTTGTTTCCATTATGATCGCTCTCCCAATCTATGACAAACTCCCGTACGTCTTCCATAGACCTAGATTTCTGATTAGGTACCCCGTTAGTGCCATTCTGTACCACTCCATTGCAATGACAAGGTGGCAGATTCGGTGGTCCAACCCCTTCGCTTCTCGGGACGTTGGTGGCCCATCTACGGGAGTCCATCATTAGCAACCTATTGGGGTTCGGAGGCGGAGGCATCACGCTTCTATAAAACGAGGGTAACATATGGTAATCCCGAACTTTAGGAGGGTAACTAAAACCCGGCGGCCTGAATTGCGGTGGTATATCTCTCCAGAAAGCTGGCTCGGGTGGCCTGAAGGGAAAGGAGTTTCTTTTAGGGTTTACTTGGGGGTAAAACGGAGGAAAAACGCCTCGGGAAGACAGCATATCGCTGCTTTGCCATCGTTGAGGGGGAAAAGGAGGTTTCTGTTTTAGCATCATGTCTCCCATTGCCGTACTCCAAAGAGTTCGATATAGTTAGTTAAGAGCAAACATATGAAAACAATTATTGATTGGTCACATGAGCAATCTTCTTCATACTTCATACTCGTGAACACATAGATCGCTAACGTTTGACATGTTGAAGTAAAAATATATATTCAGCATTACGAATTTTGATACACCAACTTGTTAGATAAACACGATATTTTTCTCAAAACGTTTGTGCCTTAAAATCCTCAGAAATTTTTGGTCACTATTGATCAATGTCAGATAAAAAAAAATAAGTCACAAATAAAGGTCGTTTAATGTTCACTGTCAGATAAATCCTTCATGTAGAGTTCAAATTCAAAATTGTTAAATTTAAGAATCACTAGGGAATATTTATTTAGTACTAAATTAGTCGTTTCAAAGTTCACATGACCATATAAAGAGTAAATAACCACTTCATTAGCAAGCGCATATATCTACATCCAAAACAGGTCTATTAAGAACACAACTATACAATTTATAGCAAAACCGCAAACGATTTCCGCAAAACCATCAACAAAACCGTCAAAAGCGTTAGCTTTACCTACACGCACAGATAATACCAAAAAAAAGTTCGCGCGCGCCTTAAGAAAGCACTCTCTCTCGATGGTTGGCTTCACATATCATTTGTTCGCGGCAAATCTTGATATTACCAAGACAGCACTGACTGACTAACTCGATGGTGAGATTGCCCGGATTGCCGGTACCACCGGCCTACTTCCGTTTGATTATGGAGTGGACACTAGTGGATCGGGGTGCTAGGAGTTGCGCGCGATCATTTCACTATTGTTATTGTCTGAATAATTATTAGCGAAGAAATTACGCTACTCGTATGACAGTACTAAATAAGTGCATTCCAATTGCATCTAACAGGCGTACTATGAAATGAGTGCATATAGAAAAAGTAGATAAGCAACCAATGTTCTAGCCTAAATGTCGCCATTTTTAGATGTGGACTTCCAAGAATTCATCATCGACTTGATATTTATCATTTTTACCTGAATAAAGCTGTGTAAAGCAGTATAACGCTGTATACCGGCATGCAAACCTGTCTAAAGCTATATACAGAGGTGTTTAAAACTACCCAAATCTGTATAACGCTCTATATAGATCTGTATAAAGCTGCATACATACTAATTGCAAATATAGAAAAAATACAAAGTAAACTGTTCTGATCTGTCTTAACTGCTGCGATTTTTACATGTAAATCTCCTCAAGTCTATCATCGACTTAAGCTTTATCATTTTCACCTATATAAAGCCGCCTTAACAGTACATTGTATACAGGTAGACCTATATGTACAAACCTGTTTAAAGCTGCCTAAGGCAGTATACCGCTCTATACAGATCTATATACAGACTTCTCTAAAGCTGTATAGGGGCCTGTATACAACATTATACAACTTAGGCATGTCTGTATACAGCTTTATGCAGATCTGTAAAGAACGCTAGATCGGTTTATACTTAGCATGAAAAACCCACATCAGACCTTAAACATCAGGAAATCTAAGCCAGAAGATATATTGCTTATCAACTCATATGGAACAGAAGCAATTCTAGGGGCTGTACTAGGATTCAGTAACATATTTACATGAAGTATTATTTTTTTTGTAAAACCAATATTTTTACCCCTGAATATAATGTCCTACTATTTTTTTTGAGCTGTTATAGATATGTACTGAGCAGATTAGTAGCAGTCCAGTTCATTATTTAAAATAAAAGAATATACAAAAATGGGTAAAGCCAGTACTAAAATCAACAAGATGATTGGGAAATTAAATGTGGGGCCCCAAAACCTATAATTTTAGAAGATGCAAAGAAATTGGGAAAGTCAGAACTGGAACGGACTAAATTTGTTGAGTAGCACTCATGCAAATTATTTAGCAACAAAATGCAATATACAGGGTATCTCTAAAAGATCTGTACATAGGATAGCACAATTCTTAAGACTAAAATATGAGGATCTAGCCTAATTTACCTTGGTCCAAAAGTTGTATTAGTTTTCGAAATACATGGCATCAAAGTTATTATTAACACAAATTTTTGATGTTTTATTGTTCGCAATGATAAGTATCGTCATGTTCGTCATAAAACAGTATTGTCCAACGATTCATCCTGACAAACCTTTGTCGTTTCATTTCAGAATTTATCATTACTTCTTATTTTTTTGCTATGCTAGTATCTTACACTAACGCAGAAATATGCAATATGATATTACTTTATACTTATTGCGAAGGGTATGATCGGGAATCGGTTAGAGTATACAAAGAAAGATTTCCAAATTGACGCTTACCAAACCATCAAATATTCGTCGCTATTGAAATGCGTCTACGAGCTCCCGGTAGTTTTGCTCTCGCAACAGCGGAATCGACGAGTAGGACACCAGAGGTTGAGGAAGAAATTTTAATACGATTTTAACAAGATCCGAGTCTCAACACCAGACACTTAGGATTGAAGCTTGAAGTTTGTAAATATACAGTAAATAGACCTTTAAGAGAACAACTGTTGCATCCATTCCACCTCCAGACAGTATAAGAGCCTTTATCTCTCGGCCTGGAGTTAGGACTAGGCTTCTGTCTATTCAGTAATAAACGGCAGCACATGATGAATTTTCATAAAAAAAATTATTTACCGATGAGTGTTGTTCTACAAGAAGGAGCATGACAAATTTGCATAATGAGCATGTTTATTCTGACGAAAACTCGCATACAATCAAGGTTGTTGATTATCAACATGAATTTAAAATAAGTATGGGTAGAAATCATTGACAAATTTATTATGTCATCTTACCTTAACACCTAGTAAATTTGCCAAACTTATTGGATCATCTTCCACTAGCTACTAGACAAGGTGGTTCATGCACGAGGGTGCACCTCCATAAACATTAAAGTCAGAAATCATTTAAATGAGAGTTTAATGTAAATTGGCCACCCCATTTACTGGATTTAATGCCTGTGTTATCACTTTTTATGGGGAACTCTTAAAGATATGATATTCTTTTAGACCTATAAACACCGAAGAAGAATAATTGTGGGCACGAATACAAAATGCAATTAACATTTTATGGTTAAATGTAGATACGATGGAAAGGGTGCTGTCTAGAGGGTTCTGTTGTCTGCCAAGAATGTTAAGAATTCAAGCACTGTACAAGTGCAGACCTTTCGAAATCTGGTTTTAAAATTATCTTTAAAAAAAGTATTACCAACAATAGTGTGATTATCATGGATTATCACAGTCGTCTGCTATAATATAGAGCATAAAACAGACAAAGTATTAAAACTGAAACACAAAAATTAGTTCCAAAAAAGCAACTGTTAGAAATAATACACTTAACATTAAAGACAATGAAACACATGGGGCATACTGTTAGATCTTCCACAATATCATTGTATATTTTACCCCATAAAGTATATGTGACGCCAAGTAAAATTAAATATCTACCTTACCCTAAGGTCCCTAAGTACGAGTAACATATAGATAATTAAAACTTTCCTAAACAATATACCGGCCAAAAGCTGGAAAATTTAGTAGGTAAAGCATTAAGTCAAAGATTCCTATATTTACATACAAAATAGTATACAACCATACAACCACATTGTTATTAATCTCAACGACGACTCTGACAGTGAAACAGAATTATAGGCTTAAATTAAATGAATTTATTAAGTATGTTTTATTTACAATTACAATTGTTAATATTGTAAAATAAGTAAGGACACATGTTATTAGCGCATTTTTCAGAAATATTCTTGACACGTGAATTAAAATCGGAATTAAAAATTTTAAAATCCGTCACTGATGTCCAGTCGTAAAATGCCTTTTAGCCTGTTGTTGTAAATAATACATTTTATTATTGGTGTCAAAAGGCAAGACGATAGACGACTGACTTTACTACGTGCTTTTCCCTAAGATGATGCCTTAAAAACTGTTAACTAATAAAAACAACATGCAACATGTCTTTAAAAAGTACTTACTTCCTCAACCCAATGGTAAAACGAAATTTTAATTCGTATATGGTATGTTAATCTTTGCCATAATTCGCTTATTCGAATAACAGCAAATTTGTAATTATTTTTTATCTGCATGTTGCTTAATGAAGCGGGATAATAAAATTTGGCAGTTGTTGTAATAGCTCGCGTTCCAAATACAAGTATTTTATTACATGCAATAATGATGCATAAAAATTACTAGCCTCAAAATATATTCCAGTACCTAAAACAAATGTTTGAAACGTAGGAAAAGTTTCTTTAAACATTTTCTCGCGAAATATTTCCTACCATCAAATGACATTTACTTTTCAACAAAAATTATGAAGGTACAGTGATCAATCAGTTACACGAGTTGTCACCAATTCTCTTTCAAATTGTACTATAAATTTTAATTCAAAATAAAACCGTCTTTTTTTAGTTTTATGGTCAATTTTTTACTTATTTACCATCATTTTAGCCACAAGTCAGTATATGTCAATTTCTAAATTTCTTTCTTCTTCTTATTTGGTACTAGGTGCATATTATATTACGGTTTAATCCTATTTAAAGCAAATTAAATCTCTAAAAAATATGGGAATAGAAGCGTGAAGTTGCAAATTATTTGAAAACTAGACACAAGAGGACATTGTGTCGAAAAAAACAGAAGCATTGGCTTAAAAACAAATTCAGATACAGCACCAGCTGTTTTTATTAATCTTAGTAGTAACAAACATTAATTAATTAAATTAATCGTACATTAGACAATTTCCGATAACCAGATATGCCAGTATGTGTAACGTTTCAATTAATCACAACCTATGTCATCTCCGATAAAGAAGCAAAGGTGACACATTATTATATTAATAAAAATATCTTTTATCCCTATCATTCCTTTAAGTAAATAGAAGATTTTGAAAACAGACTCTTTTTGACATATTATGAACTCGTAATAAAAAAAATTTAGAATTATTTTAGCCATGCGACGCCGCATAGATTCACCCCATCCAATTGCTTTCTAGAAATATCCCTCGAGCTTTGGCCTCGAGATACTTTTAACGACCTTGTTCAAAGATATTTGCAATGTCAAATTCTACTTGTGTTACATATACAGAGTACCTAGTCCAAATTATAATCGAAAAACATGAAAGCATATTTTCTTTAACTAATTACATATAAATAAACGTGTTGATTTGCTCATTTACATCTTTAACAGTGGCGTTAGGCTTTAAATGCACAAAAATTTCAAATAAAACTTCATATCCCTTTCTTTATTTTCTCGATCCGAACGTGGTGTTCCATCAACTCTGGCAGTAACTAAGCTTCGGTAAATGTTTTAATATTGATTTCCATGTTCGTTTGGCTCGACTTTAGGTTCAGGTGGTGACTACGCGGGTGTCGTTAAATATCATTTCCATTATACAAACGAACGAACTTTGTAATATTAATATTAGAATCCTGATGACCGCAGAAATCACATCATATTATGCTATTTATGATATATCACCAACGAAAATAAAAAATAACAATATTTATCCTGAAATAATACTTAAAAATATGTAACGAGATGAAGATGCGAAGATCATAAACGCATTGATAGGAGATACATTTTCATCGTATTAATCATGCACTTTCGTCACCTGCTTAGTTGTACCGAGAAGTATGTTAACGTATGGGCCCATGTCGTTTGGTCACTAGCTAATATATGCTAATATAATATCAGCGCCAAGGTACACCAAATTTGTAGGCTTTGTGTTACACACGATGGGAGGCAACGTGGGCCGAATGTATCACAATTACCCATGTCTTTACGGTGCAGTGAATTGCTTTCAACAGCTCTGGTAGTGCAGTCAGGCCCTGTGCTTATAACACGGGTGGTCCGCGTTCGATTCCCGTCGATGGGAAGGCATATATTTTTTTAAGGTTATGTTTGGTTCTGTTTTAAATTTGGGTCAGTTTGGGTAAGTTTTGTTTGGTTGCGCCTCTGGCGAAGCGAGCAGAAAGCTGTGCGTGAAGTGAAATATTATAATACTTCCGACTTCGGTCACGTATGCGCAGGTCCGAAGCTCGAAACTTTGGTGTACCTAGATGTGAGTTAATAGGTTTGTTCTAGCAGCGATTTCAAACGGTTCCAAACCGTACGGAGTTGCGCATAGCCATATAAGCGACGCTTATATCGTTATGCGCAAACTCCGGACGGTTTGAAACCGTTTGAAATCGCTGCTAGAACAGACCTAATATAATAGATAAAGTGCGATTTTGGGATTGCCTGAAGTTAGTTTCTGTTGGTTGCACCCCCGAGACGAGCGAAAATTAAAAAAATTGGGATGAATTGCCTTCATATTTAGGTATCTACATACAAACAGGTGGCAGACCCCCCATTTTATCTTTTTAGGCTAGAGCGAGCAGGAAGTACATCTAATAAATGACAGAAATTTGAAAATTTTCTTTCTTACCTGTTTGGCAAGGCGATTGCATACGCCCTATCTGATAGCAAATTTTTATAATAATTAGACCCCGTTATACATTACTAGACCAACCGCCAAATCAATGGTTTTGGGAAAACTGGCTTTAACTTTCTTGCTTCATTGAAATAAAACTTAACCATTTGAGCTTTTTTTCATGTGCAAGTTTAGAATATTGAATAGGATATCAGTTTAAAAGCCAATTGCAAATTAACGCATTTTGATATATTTCTTACTGCAAAACTGGAAAAAAAAGATATTCTGTTTTAATGTTTGACTAATACTTAATTATTTTGAAACAGAATTTAGTACAGAGTGTCCCAAGGGTGGACTAAAGTAAGTTTTTGCTTAACTGCTTCTACTTGTGTCAGAATCGTTTCCGCTATAGGATGGGTTGCAATTAACATATTTTAAATTACACAGGATGCGTCACAAAAGTAAGGCCGCAAAAAGTAAAGATTTTTTTTAAATGGAACACTATATTTGATTTTATTTTTTAGTTCTATGCATTATTACAAAGCCTTTTGTCATATACCTACAACATGAACTGAAATTTAATATTATCTTCATGATGTTGATAAATGGGCAGATTTTTCGTCATTTTAAAATTGCAAACTCTCATCTTTGGCAGGAGCAAGGATTAGTAATATAATAAAGTAAAATTCGTAATTTGTTCTACAGGGTGTTTATTATAAGTGTCTAAATTCGCAAATCTACAAATTAAGAAAACTTATGTCAAAAAAACAACCACCAGGGAACAGAATTCGAGAAGTTTGTTGAGAGAGATACGTTATACATGTGTTTCAACAAGAAAGCCGTCTATTTGAACATGTATTAAGATAAAAACCAAAAATATACTGGGTGTGGCATTAAAAAAAAATTAGGACGTTGTGGTACAGATTATAACGTAGCAATTTAAAAAAATCGAAATTTCTCAATAACTATTAAAAATAGGTATGGCAAATTTAGCAAAAATGAGAAGTTTTTATTAATTAATTCATTAATCCTTAATGAAACAAAATAAAAATATACAGGCATGCCATTTTAAATAATGAGTTTCCTTAATTTGAAGTTGTGCGAATTTGGATGCTTATAATAAACACCCGCTGGGACAAACTACGAATTAACAGTAATATAGAACTAGTCCATATCCCTACCAAATATGGCTGTTTGCAATTTAAAGTGACGAAGAAACTGCTCATTTATCAAATATAGATTGTGCCATTAAAAAAAAACTTACTTTTTGCAGCTCTACTTATATAGCGCACCCTGTATAATTTCTAATATTTTTAAAATATACGCGTTTTGCTACCTCATCATATAGCGGACACGACTTTGACCCAAATAGTATTAGTTAAGCAAAAACTTACTTACTCTATCGCTGAGGCACTCTATATTAAATTATGTTTGAATAATTAATTACTCGTATTAGGCATACATTAAAACGAGAAAAAAAAATCCCGAAAAAGGTTCGTTTTACCGAAAATAAAACCAAAATTACAAAAAAGCAGTAGCGTACCGTCATTTATAATTAATTTAAATCCTTTAAAACATTCTCACGATTCCCATTGGTAAAACAAAAATGATATAAATTTGTTTAAGTGAGTATAGCACCGAACGCGTTTGAAAGTGAAATCTAAGAAATTAATTTAAAAAATTACAACTTAGTTACTTAATTTTAACTGCGAAGTTTCCCGATTATAATTTGTACAATTCTGTATATAACTATGTATTAAAAGTATTATAGCAAATATTAAGCCTATTATTGATGCACTCTGCAAATCAAAAAATGTGTGAAATTTTTGTTGGTTGTCATAAAAAAAGCAGATCGTTAAATAAATTACATACACTAACATTATTCTTCTCAAATAGCATAGGGGCAGAAGGGCGATATAGTCAAAGATCGCAAAATACGCTACACCTCAAAACTACGGCCTTGAGATCCGAATAATGAACTAGACGTTAACGATAATAAAAATTAAGACAATAATATTATTATTGTGATCATCATCATTAGCCTAGTAATATCATAAAATTTCTAAGTTTGATGCATAAAATTGCATAAAATTACCATTTACCATATTTATCAATGAAACTAACTGAACAACACAACCCAAAAAATAAACCAAAATATTTTATAAAATATGAAAATTTCAAAAGTAACAAACTAATCTAAATTACCGCAAAGCAAAATAAATAATTATACAAAAATTAAAATAAAAATTGCAAAAAAAGAGAACAAAAAAAAATTAACAACATATTCATGTTAAGAACGCCAATATCATCTGAAAAACTATAAAAAAAAAACTTAAAGTTCGTATTTAAAGAAAGAAAGTTGACGATGATCCCTTTGAAGACCAAACGTCGGATTCCAAACTGAATACCACCATTAGAGCGGAAAAAAATACAATGCAAAAGTGCAATTCAATTTGAAATCCTTTTTTAAATAAGCCCAGGAAAAAAATAAAACAATCTTTGAAAATTTCGTTTATTTCCGGATTTCTCCGGAAATACTCGGCATTTTAAAAATTTCTAAACGGCATATTGTTAGGGACCTAAATGCGCAATTTTGCCCTAATTTGACCGACACTGTATCTCTTACGATATGATTATGGTACCTTAATTAACTATGCTGATAATCTTAATTTTATTCTTGAAGAGAAGGAGTTTCGGAAACTTTTTGATGGTTGTCTTAATATTATGGAAAAACCGAAGTAATTTTAAATAAAGACAAATCTAGTTGATTTTGAAACTTTTCTGAACGTCTTTCCATTAGAAATTTCGATATATGTACTTGGCTATGTTGTTCATGATTGAAACTGTGAACTGTAAAATAAGTGTGTGCGGCAGATTAATCCAAGCTCGCTCTGAATATAGATCAGTTAAGTATGCATAATTTTTCTCGATTCTGAGATATATCATACTTTTGTAGATATTTAGAAAACAATTGAATGATCCATCGTTCTTCCAAAACATGGTTGAAAATTCCTTTGAGTATGCCATCGGAGTATTTACTATATATATTTCCTATTCAAAGTAAAATGTTAAAATGTGGGATTATGCTTATGACCTTAAATACTGGGAAATATAATCTAACAGTATGGTTAACCATGAAGGTATTAAAAATAGTGATTTTCTAAGGTTTACAACTAACGACCTTTCAGATAGGCTATATCATATTTACCAGAGTACACGATGCTAATATTGTGTTTCTAGTTTCTACTGACCTATTTTTTTTAACTAACAGTTAATTTTTACCTTATTATAGGCAATGCCTTTAACAAGCGTGATATGTCTTAATTTTTACTGGTTTTTCAAGAATACGTGCTTCAATGGACATTGTTAATAGAGGTTGTTAACGCGGGTCGACATTTAGGTTAACGTTTATTTACTAACAGTTTATGTCTACCAGGTATGTTTTTATACATTTGGGTACCTAACGTCAATGATGTTTAAAGATTACAAAATTACCGATTTTTAAATAGTTCTCCTGACATTAGAGCTTATGTCACAATTCTGTTTTTAATAAACTTGATATTAATAAAGATTTCAATGGCAAGGTGACAAAAGTATCAACATTTAGAAGACTTTCCAGTGTTAGATGTATTACGTGAAACATATTTAAATAAATATTATTTTCTACAATCGTGTAGTAATATACATTTTATCGCATTGGTTATAATTCAGTAAGTGGAACATTGCCGCACTTGTGCGGTATATGTATTGTAAATTCGTACATTAATTAAACAACGCCTACCGGATTTATTATAGAAAAGTCATAATACAAAAGATGTAGGATTTTCATAAACCGCCAGACTTTCTTAGCAGAACAACTACATCCGGTCAAAAAATAGTAACTTGCAATTTTTTAAACGAACATTATGTATTTTTTCTTTCATGGGATAGTCCCTTCGTTACTGATTCGGAACATGGCAAATTTGTCCTCTACCTTTAAAACTGAAAGAAATATAAATTGGTTCATAACATTAAGTAGACAGCAAATTTCAGCATGGAGTGAAACTCTGTAACTTTTCCTTCTAAGTATAGAATATGCTACTGAGTAATCTCCCTTAACGGACATTTCCATTAAGCGGACATTCCTCGTAAGCGGTCAATTTTATTGGAACCGTCACAAACGCTAATATAAAACAAAATTCTCTCGGACGTACGATCCCTCCTACAGAAAGTCCTACTGGCTAATATTAAAATTGCAGTGACGTCATAACATCTAGTCAAACGCTCTTGCATTACCTCCTACAGAAAAGCCTACTGGCTAACATAAAATCGCAGTGACGCCATAATATCCGGTCAAATGCTTTTGCCATAAGAATATCATTGAATGGGAGGGCAGTAAAAGTATTGATTGTTTTACCGCGCATACTTCCGTATTTAACGTTAGTTGTCACGCTGGACGACTGGAATTCCGAGTTCCAACTCGCCGTCTTCGATGTATTGTGTATCAAACGATTAGTTTGAGAATTTGACGATAATGGCTGTCGTAGTTAGTATTATGTTCTTGCATTTCTCTGAAATCGGAATTATTTATGAGCTTTTAAGCGCGTGAAACATACCTAATGTTTCTTTGTATATTTAGGTATACAATTTATATTGTTAGGCGTATTTAAAAAAAAAACTATACATTTTGAACTTAAAGACCTGTTGCTTGTGTGTAATATCTTAATGTGTGCCGTTCGGCCAGCTTGTTTACAACCAATACCTTGTTACAGCACAGTTTTATAAGTTTTTGTTCGTCTTTAATTGTTTTTCTCTCGGTTTTGGCTAGTTTTTTGGTAAGGGCTACTTGGTATAATTATGCCTCAAAAAGGATGCAATGGAAATTATAAAAATGGGCCTAAAGTTCATGCTCTCGGTTTTCTAAAGGACGTAAGCTTAGGATTTAACTCATACCCTTTATGAGCTGCTTGAAATTACCAAATACTGTTTTAATGAACTTGATATGAATTATGGTATATAATGGACATAGTTTCAGCAGCCTATATTATATTTAAAAAATCTGATTAATGAGTTCGAAGATGCATTTTTGGATATTAACAATAAAAAGGGTATTTTCTTGGAGAGCGGTTGTTAAACTATCTAAATGAAAATAGCCTTTTGACTCCGTTTGAAAATTCTATAAATCAACTAAAAATTGATATTTCAAAAAAAAATTTCAGCAGCATTTCAAATACACTTCTTAACAATTATTATTGTTCTAATAATCATAATTTTTTGAGTAAAAAAAGAAAACTGGAGACTCTTAATAAATAAATATTACACCCCGATAATATCCCCAATCTAACCCAAAAAATAAAATCTGAAACCTGTATAAAGCTTTTTCATGTTTTGAATTCACAATTTTCATACAAGGCAAATGACGTATCACAAAATATCAAAAACTGAAAAAGATGAGTGCTGTCGTTTGGTAGGGTTTTGACAGGTGTTAGTAGAAATCGATATCTCAATCATCAAGATCTGTCAAAGTTAGTCTGCTTTTCGATATTAGATTCTAATTTTTGATAGCTCCGGCTCACCTGCCATATATACAAGGATGTGCCCATGGTAAAAAATGATGCTGAGAACATACCTAATAACATACCTATATTTCATCCAAATATCAAGGATAACCAATTTCCATTTAAATATTGCGGGGTCCTTTGGCTGAAGAAAACATTACCAAATTTGACATTACTATTGTCTATTATGATCTTTATACTTATAGTGGCTTTTTACCACCCACCTATTTTTATAAACTGGATATTCAAAGGTTTTTGCTTTGAAATTTCTTAAAAACAATCGAATGAGGCGCGTCTGAGGGCTGAGTTCATGACTCGCAGCCTTGTTTTAACCGGAAGCCCTTATTATTTATGTATGCAGAAAAAGATAAGTAAACTGTATATAAAAAAAGTTAAATTTACAAAAAAAAAACAAGTTTTTATTATATTTTTTCGACATTTTTGCATCTAAAATGTCTACTTAACCGTGAAATATTAAAAGATATAGCACATTTAGATATACTCAAATTTGATGACGGCACGCGTAAGTCGTCAGGCCCTTCTGTAGGAGGTATTGATCAGACGCATATTTTAAAGTGTCTACGTGTACCTTTATGGATTTCGTTGCGAAGCTTCGCGCATGCTCAATTTTTTATACATATTTGGCAAAAGGCTTTCAATTTTCGGTAAATTGTTTTCAGCAAGCCTGGTGGTGCTGTGGATAGACGCTGTGATTGTGATACGACGGCCCGGGTTGGATTCCCGTCAGTGGCGAGATATTTTTTTAAGGTTATGTTTGTTTCTTTTTTTAAATGTGGGCTAGTTTTGTTTGGTTGCGCCCTGGAGCCAGCGAAGCGAGCTGAGGGCCATGCGTGAAGTGTGAAATTTATACATATCAATTAAATATACACTAGACTTAATATGCAGGAGCTCCAAGTCATTTACTTTACTAAGTTGGTTTAAATCAAACTTGAAGTAAAAATGAGAAATACTTCAGATTTTTGTTGGCTTTTTATTCCTTTTCAAAGTGAATATAGGCTAGTTTCTGCTAGGACGCATAAAAAAGGAGTTAGAGCTTTCAATTTTCAATTTTCGGTAAATTGCTTTCAGCAAGCTTGGTGGTGTATTGGTTAGACGCTGTGCTTGCGATACGACGCCGACGGCCCGGGTTCGATTCCTGTCAGTGGCGAGAGATTTTTTTTAGTTTTTTTTAAGTGTACGTTTGTTTCTTTTTTTAAATTTGGGTTAGTTTGTTAGTTTTTTAAATTTGGGTTAGTATTGTTTGGTTGCGCCCTGGAGCGAGCGAAGCGAGCTGAGTGCCATGCGTGAAGTGAAATAATAGTCAACATTTCATAGGAATCATGCGATAAACATGCACGAAGCTTCGCAACGAAATCCATAAGAGTCCACGTAGACTGTTGCGATTTTACACCAGCAAAAAAAAACATAGATGAGATGCAGGGGCTCCAAGTCATTTACTTTACTAAGTTGGTTTAAATCCAACTTAAAGTAAAAATGAGAAATTCCTCAGATTTTTGTTCACTTTTCAAAGTGAATATAGGGTAGTTTTTACTAGGACGCGTAAAAAATGAGTTATAGCTGAAAATTCGGAAAAAGTGCCAAAATTTTGAAGTTTTATGGTTACAGTTAGTTGCGCCGAGGATACAGGAGGTCGAAAACTTTGTTTCTGCATACTTTCGGCAATATATACAAGATAAAAAAATCAAATCTTCCAGGTACCTGATTTGCTTCGAGATTTCAAAGGTATCCCGCTTTTAGACTAAAATGTGCATGGCGTTAAAAGAAACTCGTCTTCAAGGAAATCCTTGAAACAAAAAAAAAAGATCCTCAAAAACAGGAAAAGTCAAAGTACAAAATTCGGAAGTCTAAAGAATGAAGTTCCTTCTGATGAATCTGAAGATTCCAGCGAAGATGTATCACTTGAAGAATCTGACGATCAATTATTGAAACCGAATCAGGACGATACTCATTGCATGTTTTGCGAGAATGCGTTTTCTGCTAATCAGAGGGAAGAGTTATGGATCCACTGTTTAATGTGCTCAATGTGGGCTCATAATGAGTGTGCAGGCACCGAAAAAGACGAGTATATCTGCGACTGGTGCAAGTAATTAAAAATGTGTTGCCGGTACCGATATTATATCGATATCAGGAACTAAAATATCGGTATCGGCCCATCACTACAAAAAATATTGTTATTTCATATGCCTGATGATGTAAGGCTAGAATATTTAAGCAAAAAGATAGAAATGTATCTGGTGAAGAATAGCATAATGCATAATGAATTGCATAAAACATGTAAGGCCAGTATGCCACGTCGCCGTCGTTGCGCTGCACTTATCAATTCATCATAATTATTGTACTGATTATTATGTACTTTTATTGTTCTTTTTGTTATTGCTAACTCATGAAGCCGTGTTCAAATTGAATTGAAGATTGTTATCAGTTTTTTCAATACACGTTTTCTGTCAAGAAGTTATATTGCATCACCTGAATTCTTAAACATCCCGAATAATGACTCGCTTGGTGTTACGTTCTCTATTTTCAATCATATAACCATTCTTAAGTATATACCATTATTTTTTTATATTTGTTATCAGTTAAAAGATATTACTAGAAGAAAAAAAGTGAAAACGCTTAGTACGTAGTGAGTACAGATTACTATTCGCTTTAGGGTGCCTATAATTTTTAAAATCTCTGTGCATTACGACAGAAGCAAAACACGATAATGAGCTAAAACGAGGATTGAGATAAATCACTATATTTAATTGATATAAAACTTTTTCAATAAATCCTTGGATCCTGCCGAAGTTAAAGGTGAATATATGAACGTATGTTTTACTCTGTATACGTTACACGACTTTCAATTCGCAACAAAATATGATCAACCATTTGTAAGGAAAATCTGAAGTATGCATAACCCAGTAATATAGTATTTTTAATACCCATTTGGAATAATTACATCCTTATTTATCAATTCAGGTGAAACAAACTCTACCAAAATGCCATATTACGATGAATCCAAAAATCTTCTGCTTAATGTAGTAAGATATTTTGAAAATGATTTAGGATCTCAATTTAAGACAATTCAAAAAGCGTCCAAAGCCCTAAAAGTTCCAAAAAGCGCATTATACAACCTAGAAGATCCAAACAGAGGAACGGATTTTGAATTTAGAAAGAATATGTCTGGAAATGTTTCCCGGGGCAAAACTCGTATTACGAAGAATGCTCTGCATTGTTGAAGGAAAGTAATTTACAAAATGTATGTCCGATAGGGACAAATTACTTTAGAAACTATTTACCGGCAATTTGTTGGAGAATCACTAGAAAATAAGATCTCTTTATATTTGGGAATTAAGCAAATGTGCTTTAGCTTCAAAAAGCAGGACGGAAGAAAACATTTAATGGAAATGCCTGGAATCAGATTGAAAAGAATCTTATTTTGAAATAAATATAAAGTTGATAAAAAAGAGAACATATAAACCGGTTTTTCTGGATGAGATATGGGTTTTTAGCAAAAGTGGGGATAGAAGAATGTGGCAAGATGGTAGTAAATACAGTATTTTTAAAATATTGGAAATGGGATACGTTACGTTATTGTTCAAACCAGATATAAAATTGAATTTGTAACAAATGCGTTCCTCATTTTTAAATGTAATAAGAAACAGGTGATTATCACGACAATATGAATACCATACATTTTCAGAAGTGGTTTAAAGGTCAACTTATTGAATTAGAAGAAGAAATTCCGAGTAAAAGCTCGAACAAAAACTTCCATCTGAATGGCTTGGAAAGAACAATATCCCTTTCTCAAATAATGATTTTAAAAATATGCTGTTGGGAACAGTGCCAGAAAAAAAATTTCATTGGATAAATACGCAGCGGAGCATGATCATTGTGTGCTCAGGCTACCACTCTATCATTGTCATCGGAGTGGCATCGAAATGGTGTGGTCAGAGACTAAAAGACGTTATGACGAAGCTATTGTTTAAACCACAGAGTTATCTGCTGAAAATTTAAATGTATGGAATAACGTAATAGAAAATGTACCGCAACAGCACTGGCATTACATAAACCCCACAGAGAAAATAATTTCTGAGGTAGAAAATAAACTGGATTTGTTAAACATCGAACTTAACGTGATCTCTATGTCGAATGAACCCGACGAAGAACTATATTTTTCAGAATGGAAAAGTGTATTTCGTATTTGGCCCAGATGGGGCCCTCCAATGCGACCTTGAATGCGACCCCTTGGTCTATTGTGGCTCACATCTGTGGTTTCACCTAGACACGAGGCTCGATCTTTTTCATGAAATCAATTAGGATGGATTATTTTCAAAACTATAAGCGTCATTTAAGAATTTCCAAACACTGTTTGTCTGGTTCTTTCCATTGCTGGACAGTGGTATAAAACAAGATCCACTGTTTCTTCGTCCTCCAAGCACAAGCGGCATTCCGTTTCTTCGGAAAGCCCTATCTTATTCATGTGGCTTCTTAGCCGACAGTGGCCAGTGTACATGCTAACTACAGCCTGAATCTGCTGTCGGCCTAGTTGAAGTAGTTGTCTAGTTCTCACTCCTGATCGCAGATTCACTGCCATCTTTGAATGAGTTAGGCATCTCCATTTGTCTACAAATGGTTGTTATGTCCACCTGGAGAGGGCTTCTTTAACTGTGTTGTAAGATATTCCCTGTACTGGTTCAAGTTCAATGAAGGCCGTTGTGGCCGCCTGCTTCGCAAGAGCAGCAGCTTTTTTGTTGCCCTCATGTCCTGTATGTTCAAGTATCCAGTTCAGTGTAAGTTTATTTTTTCTATCTATCTTCCTGATAGTTCCATACTACCTTGCATCAACAACGACTGGATTCAAGAGCTTTCGAAGCCGCTTGACTGTCCGAGAATATTTTGATTGACTTGCCTTTCCAGTTTCTATCGATGAACCACTGTGCAGTCATATCAATGGCTTGAACTTCAACCTGAAAAATGGTTGCACGTTTGCCTAAGAGACTCTTAAGCTAAACCTTGCCATTTTTTTTTCATGCAGCGGCTCCTGTACCATCATTGTTTTTAGAGCCGTCAGTGAACCAACTAATCTCTGTCGATCTCAGATGTTCTGAGTTTCTCGCCCATTCGTTCCTCTCTGGTTGGGGGGGGGGTCATAGGCATGGTAATAGTTAGTTTTGGTAGGCATACCATCTGATGTTATCATCAGAAACCAATGGACTTAATGACACAAGGTAATGTTAACGTGTAATACGCGCCTTGTCCGTAAATGAAATGTTTTCTCTAAATTGTTGCATAAGTTTAAGTAAATATAAATCTTGCATGATATTTATTTGGAGACATTGCATGTACCTCTTGAATATGAAAAGAATAGAGCAATTGTTCCACGAGATTAATGGAAAACCTATTTTTTATCCGATCGGACGAAAAACGACACCTTTCCGAGGTGTTTTCTCACCGCAAAAGTCATGATTCCAGTATATTGTATTCGTTGCTTGGCAACATGCAATAACTGTACAAGAATAGAAAATAACAGTCCGGGAATGTAACATTCCCGTCCTAGGCCGGGAATGTAACATTTCTGTCATATTCAAACGCCTTGTTTTTCAGATCTGACGTCTATCAAAAGTAACATTTAGCTGTAGTTTCCGTAGCTACGTAATAAAATTCAAGCTCGCTCGATTCTAAACTTGATATTACGTTGAGTTTAAATTTAAAACACCGTTTTTATTTACAGTAATATTTGG
>MU182697.1:114683-127674 GCA_016904865.1 Pissodes strobi
GAGAGTAAAACCTACAGCTTAAAAATCTTCAAAGTGGATTAAAACTGGTATTTCTTAGAATGCTTACAAAAAAAAATAAACACTTTTCCGACACTTTGTGCCTTAAAATTAGCCAAATCGTTTACCTTACTTTGTGAACACCGTGCATTTAATGATAAAAAGAAAATAGTTGTAATTTGCCAGTAAGAAAATATACAAATAAAGCAAAAGAAAGATTTTTAATATGTAGATATAGATTGCTAGAAAAAATTGCCCCTTTTCCAAAACTAAAGGAAATCGAGATACAGATATTCCTTTGATTTTTTATGATATTTTTCACACAAAGAAATTTATTTTGTACGAAAAACTTAAAAGCTTAAACTACAACGATCAAGCAAACTAAATGAAAATTACTGTATCTGAGCATTGTACTAATTTCAAAAGCGTATTCAATTTTCGATGGTATAGACTAGTCTAGAGCGTGAGTTACATGCAATTTCGACATAATTTTGAGCAGCATTAAACAACTAAATTGGAAATATCGGACATTTCTAATTCATAGAAACTGAAATAAAATCGAGACCAAGCGGTTGATCGCAAATTTGGGATGGAAACTTCGATAGAGCAACCTGTATATATTAATACAAATAATATAAAAGTTGAAATATGCTATATAAGAAGTTACGTAAAACTCGTATATTTGGATGCTAATATCGCAGCACATTGGAAAGCTTCACGTGTTGCGTAAAAAATAATTAACAATACATTTTACGAACAATCGCTCGAGCGAAAATCGATGCGATATCGATGAATATAAAATTGCGATATTTAAAACTGATCTTCTATAATGAGCCGGGTTTTGCATAATTTAAAAAAAACTGTAGAATATAAAATATATTTTATTGCCAGTTACTATCGATTAAATACTTGAGGAACAAGTAGTCATTTTTGACATAGCGATTATTGTGAAAGTTTTCTTGCCATCTGATGTTTAAATGCAGTATTATACGTAATGCGAAATACCTTGCTTGAATTATAGGACGATTGTTTATCAAATATTTGACAACCATTCGAAACTTCCGCTATTTCGTAATCAATTAAAACGTTTTACTTTTTACGGAGTCTGCAGTTCGATTTGTATACCTCTCCGGATTCGAAATTTTATTATTTGGCATTTTAAATTCGATTCTACTTGTTCTGTGATAAAGTCGGACTTGCCGCTGCAATTCGACGGCTGAGGGGCAGAGGAGAAAAACCCTAACATAACTAAATGTATTTGTTATCAAACTAATAGGACTTAACACCAGCGACAATTTAGATAGGTACCCTAATAGACATAGATTGTCTAAATCATATTTCAATAATAATTGAAGAACAAGAAATAAGAATTTCCGAAACAGTATTTTCAGTAAAAATGTTATTTCAAATAATGATTTGACAGATAATAACTATCCAAATACAAAATCAACTGATACAGAACAAGAAATGCAAAAGGAAGATAATTCGAAATTGAACACAGCTTTGAAGAAACTTACCAAAATACTTCAGAATGCCATGAAACTTTAGCAATGAGAGATACGGAAACGACGTTAGCTTTGGAAGTAATACCGAGGAGATCGTTAGAACTGAAAACAACTCTGAGGAAGAAGACAATTTTGATCAAACAAATAAAAAACGGAAACGGAAAAACAGATTGAGCAGTAGTAACGACTGGCACTACAATAATAATAAGAAGAAAAGAGGAAAAGGAGACATATATTTAGGACGAAAAGACAATAAATTTACGGGAAAAAATGCAGAAGAGAATTAAAAAGTCGTTTTTTATGTTCAAATGAAAAAAGGAGTGCATTTGAATGTTATACAATTAAAGAGGAAGAAAGGCAACTAATTTTTAAAGAATTCTGGAAGTGCTCTTGAAAAGAGAAACATGTCTATGTTTTAGGAAGAACGACGTCAACAGAAACTAAGAGAGGGAGAAACAGAAAAGATCCTGTTTTTTTAATACGAAAAAAAAAGGTGAGAGAGGGTATGTAAAACCATGTTTTGCAACACTCTTAGAATATCCTTAAGAACTATCACCTTTTGGGGTCAAAAAACCTGTTAGTCGCCAGAAAACTGCCATATTTACGAAAAAGACAGTAATTTAACAAAATAATTAAATGGCGAGCCTGATAACCCTGCAGAAATTGAGATTGAAAGAATACTCGAAAAAGATCATCGTTTAGAGAATTTTTAAACTGTCTGGCAAAATTAGTCACACTAGCCTAAACCAACCTCCAAACTATGTTTGGAACCCAGATGAAGAAACAAGTCTGGGCTCTGCACTATTTACAAAGATTCCTGGTGTAAAGAAAACAAAATGCAGCCAGCCAATAGGACGATGTTTAACTATGTTTTTTAAAAAATGAATTTATCACTTTTATCGCCGAAGGACGAATGTGATGTTGCGCAGCTTACAAAACAAAGCACATTTCCGAAGAAGCTCGTGACGAAGAAGCTCGTGACGAGAAAGAAAAGGACAAAAAATTATCTAACACAGTTTTTACAATGGACTTACAATCGGTACTCCTCAGTCCCAAGTCGAACGTTTCTACATTATATTATAAAACGAAGTTAATTCTCCATAACTATACCGTCTTTGACTTGCATTCAAAGGACGGCCATTGCTTTCTATTACATGAGTGGGAAGGTGAGCTAGGAGCAAATTGTTAGGCTTCAATTTATTTGTATTTTTTTAAGAACAAAAATTTTGTTCACTATTGATACAGTTAATAAACCTACTAGAATACTATAGTGCACAAAATCGCAAATCCATTTTAGCTAATACCCTTTTAAACTTCGCACTACAGAATGATGTGTACATTATTCAAAAGTACTTAGAAAAGGTTCATACCGTTGGCTGAGAATTCAACGGTCATACGCAAATGGAGTGCAATTCTATGCATTCTTCTATTGAAAGGAAAAGTTATAAACGTATCAGCAGATTATCTTTATTTCACAAAAACGGCCAGGAAAATACCAAATCCCTAAGAGGTTCAATATCTACAGCATAGTTGTTTTAAAGATTTATTTAAGCTTGATTTGTATAGTTCAATCCGCCCTAGACATAAAGTAGGTGATCCTACTGTTCAGGACTTAAGAGCCCTTAAATATAAACCTGAAGTATCGATTGAATTTAAACTGCGACATTCTGAAAACTTTAATAAGTTACCTATTAAATTTAACAAAAAATTAATTTACAGCAATGAAAAATCTTCCGAAACTATGCCAAAACAAATTCAAAATAAAAAAATAAAAATTCGAGCATTTGCAGTCATTAAAAAGTAGGTACCATGGAATAAGATTACGATAAGTTTTACGACTCTTTTGTATGTACATGAATAGATTGCAATGAGGATATTTATTTTGTTACTGTACTGTTTTTTCCTATAGTTTAAGAAAATAATCACTTATGAAAATGGAGTTTTTACTTCTTGCAATAAAGATAAATAAGTCAGTCCTTTTTTAAATATTTTTTTTTTATTTTTAGCTCCTTTTGAATAGAAAAGAAATATTCTTTAAAACTCTTTTTGTAACAAATGTGTTAAACACTAATTAGGGACTCAATCACAGATCCCCTAGAAGGGTAGTACTAAACACAATACAAAAAAGATGTCACCTACAACTGCACTTCAGCAAAACGGCTTCCTCTTCCTCTAGCAGGAATTTCTAGAAGCCGAGATCATCGGTTTCAGTCAATTTGCCTTTGCCACTTCCACGGAATCAGGAAAAAAAAATGGTAGTGCCGAGAAGACTGGTCGAAATGAAGAAATAGTCGATACGAGGAATACTTCTAAGATAATAAATGAGAACTAAGAGCTGTAACACGACTGCGGAAGCAAAAACTAATGAGCTAAAATTATTTTTCAATCAATAATAGGAAATATTCCTAAACGAACTAATAAACTTTTGAAAATCCCAATGGACAGCAACAATAAATTAAAAAGATCCCATTACTAATATTCAAGGCTACCAATCGAATATTACAAAACTGACAACATGCCACTCGAAGAGATGAATATAAAGTAGAAATCCCAAATATCAAATTCCCAAACTGTCAGTAAGAAGATGGATCTGCAATATTACCTCTAGATCCACTACAGCATAACAAAGGAAAACAAACATATGCCATTGGGAGAAAATTAAAGAAAAATAAGGGAAAAACCACGAGGAAAATATGTGGATACGCCCGGAATCTCTAGTGCTCTAGGGATGGGAAGACCAAACAACAAGCAATCTTTGCAAAAATCAACAGGTCTTAGAAGAAAATAAGCAACAGGTACTAGTTTTTACTATTGAAGAGAAAGAGAAATGTAATAACTAACAATTATTGTCGAATTAACAGGTGAACAAGGTAGCAGCAGCAGCATCTTAAACCAAATTAATGACCCCAACGAGTTAAAGCCATATCAGGCTGAGATTAGAAGGGAAATATTCAAACCGAAAGTAGTATAGAAATTTAACTGATCTAACGAGGATCAAAGATAGGTTATTAACTCAGTTCCTAACTACAAGACCGTAATATCTAAGCAAAGTTAAACTAATAACACAATATCTTATTTTAGTTGTTTGATAAACTTAACCATGAGCGTAGACAGGATTTTTTCTCAGGGGGGGGCGAGCCGTAGACAAGGCCGCAGTAGTGGCACTTGGAGCGGAAAATTTTGGGGGGACACGCCCAATTTTTACACAAAACTCGTAAGTCGGTTAAATTCTCAGGCCCCCCATGGCCCCCCTGGCCCCTCCCTGTCTACGCCCATGAACCTAACCGAGCCAATATATTATCCACTCTAGAATTAAGAGTCACAAAGTGCTGGAGGACAACATAAGAAAAAGGATGAGCAGGGTAGCCACAATAGCCCTATAAAAGCTAATACATACTATATAATACTAACCGTATATACAGGGTGTCCGGAAATAGCATCGCCAAATTACAGATGGTGATTCTACATAAGAAAAAATGAACATTTTTTCATATGAACATGGGTTCGCAAATGCATAGTTTCCAAGATACAGGGTGTCAAACTTTTCATAAAAAATCAGTTTTTTGTTAATATCTTAAATATGATTTTACTGATTTTGTTGAAATTTGGCAGGGTTATCTGTAGTAATAAGGGGCTTATTTAGCCTTAATTATATTAAAAATATAAAGTCCAGTGGCGTCCCGGAGGGCATCATACCGAATATTATTGACAAAAAAAGTGTGCGCCGCTGACTTTTTCAAAGATTTTACATTTTTTTCGTATTAAGCAACTAAAAATACTATATTTTTGATTCTCGAGTTGTTTTCGTATCTTGCTTCGTTTTCGATAAAAAAAGTAAAACCAATTTATTACATTTCCAACCTTTTTTGATAAAATCGATATTTTTATTCATATCTTAAATATGCTTTTACCGATTTTTTTGAAATTTAATAGTGTTATCTGTAGTAATAGGCGGCTCATTTAGCCTTAATTAGATTAAAAATATAATGTCCAGGGGCGTCCCGGAGGCATCATACGGAAAATTATTGACAAAGAAATGTGCGCCACTGACTCTTTTAAACATTTTATATTCTTTTCATATTAAGCAGCTAAAAATACAACAATTTTGTTTCTTGAATTGTTTTCGAATCTCGCTTCGTTTTCGATAAAAAAAATAAAAACCAGTTTATTACATTTCTTTAGGGCACCAAATTCTACATCACACGCTGTAATAAACTGGTTTTATTTTTTTCTCAAAAACGAAGCAAGATACGAAAACAATTTAAGAAACAAAAATGTTGTATTTTTAGTTGCTTAAAAGATATAAAATGTTTAAAAGAGTCAGTGGCGCACATTTCTTTGTCAATAATATTCGGTATGATGCCCCCAGGGACGCCACTGGACATTATATTTTTAATCTAATAAACGCTACTACTACTACAGATAACCCTATTAAATTTCAACACGGTGATAGCATATTTAAGATATAAATAAAAATATCGATTTTATCAAAAAAGTTTGGCAATGTAATAAACCGGTTTCTACTTTTTTAATCGAATACGACTCAAGATACGAAAACAACTCGAGAATCAAAAATATTGTATTTTTAGTTACTTAATACGAAAAAAATATAAAGTATTTGAAAAAGTCAGCGGCGCACACTTTTTTTGTCAATAATATTCGGTATGAAGCCCTCCTGGACGCCACTGGACTTTATATTTTTAATCTAATTAAGGCTAAATGAGCCCCTTATTACTACAGATAACCCTGCCAAATTTCAACAAAATCAGTAAAATCATATTTATGATATTAACAAAAAACTGATTTTTTATAAAAAGTTTGACACCCTGTATCTTGGAAACTATGCATTTTCGGACCCATGTTCATATGAAAAAAATTTCATGTTTTTTTATGTAGAATCACCCTCTGTAATTTGGCGACGCTATTTCCGGACACCCTGTATAACTAATTAATATGAATAAATGATGCAACTGGATAAAATAAATGAATTTATAATTAATTAACCGAAGAGGTTAATACTCAATAATTCTTACCACAAAATATAGAATCTTTTGTTTCTAATTGCAGCAGATAAAATAAAATTTATAATCTTTTATAGTGGCAAAATAAGATTGTTACGATATGAAGAAGATAATTCAAAAAATCATCAGAAAGAAACGAAATTAAGGTAGTCCTAATAGGAATAAAGACTATCCAAACAACATATAAAATGCAAAAACTGCGATGCATTCTAGTTTTGACCATAAATTACACAAAAATTATTCAGCATTGCCATATAAAGTAATGTATCATTAGAAAACGCAGAAAACGATTAAAAAAATATTATAAAAGTTGCATTTAAAACGTTTGAGCAAAATGTAATTATGTTCTTTACCATAAGAGTGCTTATCATTAAAGCAACACCAGATGTTTTTACCACAATAAATAGCTTCGAATTTCTAGTCACATAAAATAAAATAAATTGCCTCTGACTCTAGTGTATACAGTAAATAATGCCGATTCTCGATCAAACCTTGCATTATTTGTTGAGCAGTGTATTATGCATACTAAGTAATAATGGCACGCCCTATGTGCTGGAGAATTGTTTTTCTAAAGAATCTTTCTTTGCAACTTTTTCTATTATTAGCGAAAACCGAGATATGATTCGGCCACTCACTAATTCAGCCGATAGATTTAACTGAAAATTAAAACCACTCAAAATTTAAAATGCATTCGAAGCTTTGTCAAGTGGATTGCATCAATATGTTTCTTTTGTGAGATTTCATTATTTGTTCCTAATCATTAATAAGTCAAATCTTTGATTTTCTAAGAGCGCGTTGTGAACTAAATTTAACCAAACCAAACACTTATGGTAAAGAAGACGTCTTTTAAGACATATTATAGCCTTTCATAACAACCACTTTACCTACTCCACTTAAAACTAAAACATTTCCTAACAAACAGTTCTTGGTTGCTTCACTTCATAATTCTCTTGTATTTTACATGTGGATGGATATATATGGTCAGCTATTAATATATCTTTACAGATAACGAGATAACAGATTACTTATGAGCAGAACACGCATTTTTGCGTGCACTCTAGAAGCAAAAAGTAGATCAAAAATGGCGACGGTAACATTTGCTCAGTGAATACGTTCGATAAATTACTTAACACATATAAGCAGACGGCACTAATGGAAGGCAAACAATGATACAGTTCAATGGTTTTTAAAGGCACCATTGCATTGGTGAGCAATTAATTAATTTCAAATTGACCGGTCAAATTATTAATTTAAGAGTGTGGTGCCAATTTCATAGCCACATCCGCCCTTCTAACCCAGTTGTTAAGACGCGATTTTGTTTCAAATTAGGGCAAACGTTACTCTTAAGTAACAAATAAAATAAACACGTATTTAATATGTTCCACAAATATGTGGCATTATTATGGATATAGACATGGAAATTATATTATGATTAGGCGTTAAGAGGCTTAACTTAAATAATTTTATTAAAATAACCTTGTGGTTTTTAGAGATACAAGCAAGTGAATATAATCTTTTAATTAGAAGTAATTTTATATTTGTCTATACTAGAAAGTTAGAGCTCAAGTAAATGTCATAAATAATACGTATTGATATGCAGGGTGTCTCCAAAAGGTCTGCACAAAATCTTACCACATATTCCTGAGGTCAAAATATGCCGATTTAAAGTAACTTATCTTAGTCCGAAATTGCTCCGTTTCCGAGATACAGGAGAGTAAAAAGTTAAAAAATAAATATTGATTTTTTTAAAATTTATGAACAATATTTAACCTATCACTTAAAAAATTGGTACTCCAGGAGTTTTTTGGGGTGCGAAACCCGAATATGGACACCTTTTCACTGTGACCGTTAGAGGGAGCTTCACACTGCACTTCTGATGGTTTAAAATAGCCATAACATTTTCCGTGTAGATTTTTTACTGTTTTTATTAAGGAAATAATTTCCTGAACATTTTTAGGCAAAAAGGTACTCTTGTTAGAATCCGCTAAGGTAAGATATTGAGAGACTATTCCGTATAGTCCAGTGTATTGCTTAATCGAGCGAGACTAGTGAGATTTCAGGATTGGTCCTTTTTGGTTCCGCTTGATTAAGCAAACAGTTGGTATAAAAGAGAGTTAGGTAGATTTTAAGTTTAGTTTTAATCACCTCATGGTTAGCGAAACGCGCGTCGAATGCAAAAATTCTGTTTCGGTATTGTGCAGGATAAAACTCTGTTTTAGTTTTAGCAGGATATTATAGACTCAACAACCATATCAAAAGAACCGCTGTGCGAGAAGAGGAGGAAACAGCAATATACATACTTTGCACCTGCAAGGGCTTCAAGACTAAGGTTCCTTACACTGAGAGAAAAAGAGCCAAGAGCTCCCAGGTATATGGAGGATCTGAAAATTAGCCTATGGAGTATCATGGAGAAGCCAGGGATTGACAAGGAACTCTAAATTGCGTTTTGAGGCCCAGGCACAATAGATCTGAAAAGGTCACAGTGTGGAGGCTAATAGCCTAAAAGCCCCTAAACTAAACTAATATTAATCTAGTCTACCTACCCATAAGTTACAAGTTTTGGAAACATCTTTTGACGCGTTCAGCACACTTTTTCCTGAATAGTGAATAAGACTGAATTGACTACTCATGTAATGCTCAAAGCTGGCTACGTTCGGCAATTTAAAGCTTAATCGCATAAATTTAAATACTTAGCATTTTTCTCGAAAACAATTAAGAGTGTCGTTTTCAAAATTGTGCGCATTGATACACAACTGTAATTGTCGAAAAACTTAATTTATTTTGATGATTTTTTCTAGACCCATTCTTTTTGACGGTTTTCCGATGAATCCTATCGAAATTGACGATAATCGTAAAATGAGTATTTTTTGGGCGTATATATTTTTGAAAAAGGGGTCACATTGGCCGTCCTAGCGCCGAAAAGTTGCGAAAATTGAAAAAACCAAGACATCCGAAACTTAGATAAGGCATTTTTAGGAGATCTCTCGAGGCTTCTCTGTTTCGAAAATGTTGGGAAAAATTGACTTTTTAGGAAAAATATAAAAATATCGATTTCCAAGGCAAAAAATTAGGGTTTGTTTTTTTTTTAGAAAGATAATTTTTTATAGAAAAGCTGACCATAAAGAGAGCTGCTACTGGTACAACATACCAAAAAATCGAATCGATAGTAGATAAATGGTGAGGCAGTAAAGTATAATATTACATCAAAAGTTGGTCTATTATTAAGCACCCAAACTAAAGATCAATAAATTATCATTTTTGTCTTTAAAAAATAACGATCAACGAACATCGCTTTCATCTTTATTGTCGATCGTTTAATGTAGTTTTTTAAGTTACTTTCCAAATGCCTCCAAACCGGTAGCCATTCGAACCACTGACTGCTGCGTAATATTACCTTTCTTTTTTTCATAAAATTAATTTCCAAGACCATGTTTAACTTTTTCAGTAAGAGCAACAAAATTAAAGAGTTGCATAATCTTAGCCTTATAACTTGCAGCACAATCAACGATTTCCCGGTGGATCTACACACTTAATAATAAAATAAATTATTTGCCAAAAAAAAAATCTGTTTTATACTCGGGAAAACAAAACAGTAAGCCCATCTGAGCATCAGCTATGCAAATTGCACCGAAAATAAAATGTATATAAAAAACAAAGCACATATGAAAAGAGGAAAACAATTTTAACGTTATTTACAATAGGACAAAATTTCAACAGTATAAACATATAAGGTGCAACCACTGGTATACAGATCTTTTAAACTTATTTATAGTGTCTATAGCTTTAATGTGACAAGGCAACATTATGTAAAAGCCTTAATACCATTTTTCAAAAAAGGTTGAATTGTGACATGGAATACTTAAGGCATCTCTATGTTTGGTCAGCATCACCATATTATCACCAGAAGGTGATCTATTTTCAGGAAATATCAGGCAAGTTACGTTTTACAAAGATTACTAATTATGCAAAATATAGTGATGGAACAGTTAATAACACAAATTAGGCAAAACATTATCTACAGGCTGGTCTTGGGGGAAGACTCATAAAACATCTCAAGATCCTCTTCTGTATCCCGATGTGGTATAGGCGCTTTTTTTAGAAGCACCCCAAAAGCATATTCCACATTTATTAATGATGGACTGGATATGTCCAAAATAAAGCCAGCATATTGAATCAGGTGAAACTACCTCCTTTAACCATCTGATACGGCCAAACAAATGTCTCAATCATGATTGAATAAATTAATATGAAATTACAATTTAGGTTTGGGTTGAAGTCAATATGAAGTCCTAGAAATTGTATGGATACTTTTAAATATTCACCGGTAAATGCACCGGTCTCGACCGAACCGTTTTAAAATTAACCAATTAAATATTTTTTATTTATTTAAAAAGAAGTCCTGGAAATCAGTCCAAAATGACGACGGTCTAGCAATCATAAATGGCAACATAGGTGCATTTTGGTAATTTCTGTTTATAGGTTTTTCTGAGTTTCAGCACTTTTTTCCCCTTTCTTTTCAACTTTTTTTTACACCGAAAACCGCGTTCATTCATTTGTGGGGGTTCTCATTTTACCCGGCTACATATCCTGAAAATTTCATACATCTAGCTTATACTGGAACATGCTTAATTAAAGGGGCGTTTCACTTTGATAAGCGTTGCATTTTTCTGGCTTTACCAAAGCCTAAAGAAGTTTCACTTCAAAAAATAAAATAGTAAATACGCAACAAAAACCATCACTACCTACTTAAAAAGTACATGTTTTGAACTTGACATAATATATTTTTGTTTGTAATTTGGTAGGCTTCATGTAAATTGCCCAAATTAAGCTTTTCTAATTGCCTAACTAAAAAGCGAAACTTTTACAAAAAAAAATGCAATAAGATAAAACTTTATTTATAAGCCTGGCCGAACATATATGAATTGTGCATCGTAGCCCTTTGTCAGGATGCACCGCCTTCCGGCATTTTTACAAATTTGTAATTTTCGACTGAGGCGCTACAGTTTTTCGCTCCGACCCTGAGAGTGCCCGGAAAATTTCCGAGCACCCAGCTCCTCTGAAGCTCTCCGCTCGATAATATGCAGCTTCATCTGATCATTAACCGCGTCAAAGGCCTTCGATAAGTCAAAGTAAAGACCGGCCACCTTATGGTCATTATCAATCAGTTGTATCATTAATAACGTCAAAAATAGCACTTTATGTAGACATTTTTAATATGAATCCAAATTGTTGTTTATTTTAAAATATTATATCTAATTAAATAGTTCATTATTCTAATATTACTTTTCAAACACCCTTGACACGGAAGACAACAGGATGATAATTTCCAATATCTTGCCCTTTTTAAATGCTGGAACTAATTCGGCTTTTAAGTAAATCCGGACAAATTTTCGCAGCAAGGCAATTAATAATGTCAGCTACAAATTGAGCTAAAACATATACAAGAATCTCATCAAGGCCTGAGGAGAAATTATTGGGTATTGACATCAGAATCCTAACATCAAGAAAAATCGTTGGTTAAATCAAGTGCAACATACGACGAAAATCTTAAATTAGAAGGAATTTGGGTGTTATTTATTTGGATACTGAATAAAGGGTGGGTTAGTTTACCTATGTTTTTATAAAAATAATACATACACCCACAAAATCAACATTTATTTATTCTCCACGTGAAATAATTTGTTCTATTAATACCACCAGCATGCCTCGGGTTTTCGTCATTACAGAAATATGTATTTAGTCTTAACCTTAACCGACAAACTGTGATTTTGCGTTTAATAGAAATTATTATGGCAATTTATTGCTATTTTTCCTAATTATTCCGAAGGAATTGAAGTAAAAAATATCAGGCTGCATGTTAACCGCGAATACATATTTTTTATTAATAAGAAAACATGTTTATGCAAAATCGTTAATTATCGCTGTTTTAATGTGCCAATTTACGCTGCCCTTGTTTAAAACGCAAAAAATTGACCTGTTTTCACTGGGACTGCGAAAAATATTCAAGAATGCTACAAGTAATAGGGCATAATAACGATTGATTTAATTTATGGGCATTTTTCAAGGTACTCCAAACTGGAATGCATTAAATCCTGAAGCATAGATTATAAATTATTTATATTTTATTTTGTCTTACATTCTTATGTTACCACCAACATTTTTGCTCAGCGTGTTACAGAAACTGCGACAGAAACAAGCAAAGTATTATTATTAGTATATTATATATATTAAAAATCTCTACGACCTGGTGCGAAAAACCGCTACTTTGTCGCGACCGTCTTTTAACGCAGACAGAAACGTAACATCTTGAAAAGCACATTGGTATTGTGTTTTAATAGAAACACTGCCACTTCTTTCAGAACTCCAACTAAAGATTGATAACAGAAACAAAACACAACACTTCAAAACCCAATTTTATATTTAGTCAACGTCACTAACCTCATTCCATTTCAGTATTATCCTCCTAGA
>MU182697.1:132674-204885 GCA_016904865.1 Pissodes strobi
TATGTATATATTTTAATTCGATTTCGACCAAAAAGCTACTACCGATTTCCGCACCAGGTCCATTTTTTCTTCGATTGAAAAATAATCATGGTTCTACAAAATCGAGATAATTCATCCATGTATCTTCCACAGGAAACCTTTTGACTGCGTCGGTGCAGCTTTTTCATAAAATATTTTAATTTAAATTGTTGGACGTAAATAAATTTGTTGATTCTTCAATTGGTAGCAGAGAATGAGAGTGCTCAGAGTTTCTAGAAAAAAAGACATTTTCACCATCAACTAGATAGATAAAATGTTATAAACTTATAAACCATTTACTTACTTCCTCATTTAATTTTTAAAATTCTAAATATGCTTTAACAAAAGGAATTTTGGAATTAAGTATAAATAATATCGGCAGTTGGATTATATTTTCCATTGAAGCTAATCTAAATACCTCTACTAGTAGGTATTAATCAAAGATGTCATAAAATCACTATTTTCGGGATTTATCGCTACTAATGACAACACTGAAGGGACGTTTATTCCCGTCCCCCTAACGTTATCCAATATACACCATATGTACTATACAGTGCGGGAGAGATGGTGTTCTATTCAAAGTTTATTTGGCAAAAATGCTCAACAATATAGGATGGCTGAGAAATGTTGAATATACAAACATTGGTAAAATTTTTTAAAAGCAATACTGTTTTAATGCGTTAAAAGAATTATTTTTAACATTGTCCCTATGAATCTATTAATCGTCTTTTGAAATTAGAACTTAATCTATAAGCATTTAAGAAGGCCTACTGTCAGTTATAGTTTACCCATGAAAAAAATCTGAATTACACATTGCCTTTTTATCGGCCTCCTTGAAATTAAAACAAACATATCTTCATTGTTTATTATTAATATTTTAAATGTACCTACTTATAATTTTCCTACGTAAAGAGTCCGGAAAAGAAAATTATTCGTCTATTTTAGCACTGACATCGTAAGATTATTGTTATCTTGAAAGATGGTAAGTAATCAGAACTTAACTTAACTGAACTGAAAATAAGATATCTGCGAATAAAACAAAATCATTATCGTCTAACCTCGAAAATTCTGAAGTGGCACTTCAGGATTTTCCAGGTAAGAAATCATGGACGATAATGACTTTGTTTTATTCGCAGATCTTATTTTCAGGGAATAAAAGTTATATTTGCAGATTTTAGGTCTTCAGTAGTTTTCCTTTTTGCAGAATATTGACATCGGAGAAAGAAGAACTATTGGATTTTTACAGACAACTTTTATTCTAACCGCTTTACTGATATTAAAGTTTTTGGTGTTGATAAACCTATTAGCTGCTTCTTTTATATTTCCAAAATTCCTTGACACAACTTCAAAGGGAGGATCATATTTTGCGGAAGTTATCACTTTGTGTAAATTATTTGGTATTATTACCTTAATAACGCGTTTCCTTTTCTCAACCAGAACGAAGTCTCTATCGCAGCACATAAAGTTGTGGCCACTAATAAGAAAATTGTATTCTTTGTGTCAAAAACTTGATGGAGAACAATAAACATCAACACAAATATTACCATTATGTTCTTGTTTTGCCCGGCATAGTTGTCACTCCATAGTAGCAAGTGTTTTTGCCCGTAATACCGAAATTTAAGAAGGTTAAATGCTGTAGTGCAAGTAATTGGAAATAATTTAATTGCACAATTTCCATTTAAAATTGCAAGTTTATTAAAAGTTAGAAAATGCAGAACACTACAAGACATAGTTTTTTGCTTGTAACTTGTAACTGTAACAGCACGGAGAGTGGAACTCATCAACTGTAGCTGAAGGCTACATTGCTGATTCATCATCTCCAGAAAATATGAGGTTGCAAGTAAACTTATTGGAATTGATTACACCAAGTACATCTGGAGTTTACTACGATGATGACCCACTCCCATATAGAATTTCTCCCCAAAAGAGTTAATGAACAAAACATGAACATGTGCTCGTCAAAAGAATTTTGGAGGTATTTCCTTTAATAAGTTAAGTAATTGTCGAGGGGCGGCTCACTCGCCAAAATTTGTACACCAATTTCGAAAATCGCAGGGATTTCGACAATTTATATGGGATTCCATAAGAAAATCCCCCGCTTACTTGATGTTCAATTGTTTTTTAATGGTGTCCACCATTACCAAAATGCTTGAGATTATATTTGAAAAATAGTGAAAGTAATTTAACGCAAGGGGATCCGTGAAACTATAAACATATTGCAAATATGCGTGTTATTTTATAATTAATTACGCAAATACATTTTCTAGATTTCCTCGTATATACATACATACCGCTGCAGTCGCCAGTTAATTATTTCTCACTTTACAAGTCACCCGATATAGTTAACTTATAAATAAAAAAAGAAAACGACTTCTGCTAACACGAAAAACAAGCTAAAACGAAATCAAACAATTTATTATTATAAGATATTTATAATCAACAACCAGCATTTAATATTGCCATTATTTATGATTTTATGATATGGCAAAAATTTTTACTTTTACCCGGACAAAGTAAGAGTAAATTAAGACAAGCTGCTGTTAGTTTCTTAGTTATGTTTCTATGAATTCATTCTACTGAATAATAAATACGTATTAATAATAGCAGCTGTTTTCAATGTCAAGTATTATGAATTGTGGTGAGTTGTGAAAGGTGTTCATTTCAACTCAAAGGGGAAAAGTGTTGATTTCTGTGAAAAACTTATCCAGTACAGAAACTAAACATTTTTTTCAGTTTGCTTAATTATTTTTCCTGTAAGGAAATAGGGTGAACTGTTTAGGACTTGATATATCCATCTTTTAACAAATTTATCAAGGATATAACTGTCATCGAAAACATTGCTGAAGCAATAATTGCAACTTTCAAAAAATTTGCAGCAGATCAATAATATCAATATTAAACCCCTTTGTTTCCTAATGGTCTCACTACGAGGTCACTTGAAAATAACGTAATGCTTACGTGAGGCGTAAGTGGTTTCTCGGTGTAGATTGTAGACACATGTAATATCGGAGTGGGCGAGTAAAAAAAGTTTGCAGACGCGCGTAAACATTATTGGTGGCCATTATCCATTATTACCTTCATGAGTTAGGGAGTTTGTGTTGTGCAAGACATCCTCACATTTATTTTGGACATTTATTGGTGATTTGATACAATGGCCAGTAAGTTTCGATTTTATTTATTTAAGAATGTTTTCTGTTTCTGTTATATTTATTGAATCATTTTTAAAAAGAAATATACTCTGCTTCTAAATATTTGATGGTCTCACCATGACAACACTAGGAATTTAGGCAAGTTTGTTATTTCCTTTTCTAGATCACATTAGGAATTTACTATGACAGTGAGAAAATATGGATCCCAATCATGCTTTCAATTTCATAGATGAAATTTCAACCGATAATGTTACTGAACCTGGCGATGTCAGCAATTATTCTAATCTAACAGCTGAATCAGGAGATGACAACTTAGTTTCTGTTGTTGACTGAGATGGACTGGAGTGGTCTGAAAGCGGCGATGAGCCTCTCTCGGTAGTAGGAGCGCGTGAAGTAGCAAAATACACGATATGGACCAAATCTCGTTCAAACTGTTTTACAAATTTAAAAACCTTTGATTTATCTTCTGGGCCAAATACTATTCTTAAAATTGAGACTTCAACTTAAATGTTTCTTCAACTGTTTCCCTTAAGTCTTCTGGAGGATATCGTTTTCCAAACCAGCTTATACGCTCTCCAAAAAGCTGGTGGAAATGCAAACAGTTTTAAACCCATAAATTTAAAAGAAATAAAGGCTTTCATTGCTCTCGATTACATATTGAGTGTAAAAAAATTACCCAGTTATGGGGATTATTGGTCCTCACGCGATGAATTGACAGACCATTTTGGAAACGCAATAATGACTAGAGATAGATTTACGTGGATGTTATCCAACATTCATTCATTCATTCATTCATAAGGCGTTCATTCATAATCTGGCCCCGATTGTCCTAATTTTGGTAAACTGTATAATTAAGTTCAATGTTAAATAAACTTTCGGAAAATTTTATCAACACTTTACACCGCAGTAAAAATGAGGCAATTGATGAGCCGATGATACGCTTCAAAGGGATAAGCTCTTTCAAACAATATAAAAGCCTAACTGTGTATTAGGGCGGAAGAGTCTGGTTATGGTTGTCAGTTTCAAATTTGTGGTGAGAGATGCAGCGGAAAGGAACCTGGGTGCTCAAAGTAGTCTGTGACTTGACTAGAGCTCTACTCGGGAAAGACCATCAACTATTGTTTGGCAATTATTTTAATTATGTGCAATTAGAAAAAACTGCAAACAGAATTAATATATGCAAGTGGTACTGTAGGAAAGGGAAGAAAAGATTTCCTCAGAGACTTCATTGACGCCAAACATTTAAAAAGAGGTGAAAGTGACTGGCGTGTAAGTACCGATGGCCTTGTGTGTATAAAATGGATGGACAACAAGTTGGTGTGTTTTTTTGAGCAATTATAAGAAGGAACTAGCCGAAAACAAAAGGATGATTCCAAAACACAAGTTTCTTGTCCCGAAATAGTGCAGCAGTATAATCAACATTTGGGTTACGTGGGTAAGATGGACATGCTAAAGTCAGTATACGAAGTGGACAGGAAGTCAAAGAAGTGGTGGTACAGATTCTAGTAGATAGATGTGTGGTTGGTCAATGGTTTTATTTTATATAAACATAATAGTGACTCGAGAGCATGAAAATGTTCAGACTTGCGGTAGCTGTTAGACTGATTGGAACGCCAATCATCTGAACAAGTAAACCTCTTCAAATGCACTGTTCCCTACGAAGATCAGTTTGATTCTTGTGCACATATGCCAATCCACGGAAAACAGAGGAGATGTGCTTTTTGTAGCACAAAATCAGAAACACATAAATCCAGAGGGCATTGTTCAAGGCAACCAAATAACTAATTTTTTATATATAATATACAATGCAATATTATTATTATTATTATTATTTTAGTTGTGACGTTGGCTTGTCTTTGGGAGAAAACAGAAATTGCTTTTTGGAATACCACAAGAAAACACCACTTATTTTATGCTGTAACCAACAATAATTCTTCTACATAATAAAGAGATTTCTAATTCAAAACACACATTTATTTTCCTAGTGGTTTCACAATGAGTAAATAGCCTATTTACACTCCGAATTGTGGATGTGAGATGGCGGGGGAGAGAGAGGAGGCGAGGGGATCGAGAAGAGGCGAGAGGAGAGAGGGCTAGAGGAGAGGAAGGAGGGAGAGAGAGATTAACAATGTATTTAAGTGTAATATACCTACATCCACCAATGTATTCTGGCATCTATAGTGACATGTTTGTTTTTACATATTAATTTTTTTTCTAACAGAGCAGAAAAATCGAAAAAACCCAGACTATCCAAGCCTCATTTCACTGCGGGGCCCAGAGATAGCTGATTGTTTCTCACGTTTAAAATTTGCGGAGCACCGTACCGAAATTTTAATATTAGTCATAAACACCGAAAACTAGATTCAACAAACACACTGTCAACCAAAGGACGATAGAGAAGATAACATATCAATAAACGATCCCAATAGTCCAGAAGGCAGTGAATTTTTTTTAGTACTTAAGTATTTTCCCAGTTAGCAAACATCGATAGAACTGTTCAGTTAGTGACTCTGAGCACTATTTTCTCTATAGACAGGGGAGAGAAAAGTAGTTGTTGATGGGTTGAAGCGGAAAATGCGTCAGAAAAAAACAAATGCGCTGCACTCTTTTTCCACTGATGAAAATGGTTTTCATATGGTTTTAGTAGTAAGGTATACTAAAATTAAGTTAAAAAACCAGTCTGTCTGATCCGTAATCATTGCAAATGCGTCTGACGTTTTTTTTTTTATTTATTTTACTTTGACAGTTCTGAAAATTTGTCAGATGTCAGATTATTATTTTTTTCGTAAGTTTCATGATCTACTTTAGTAAATGTAAAATATTTATAACGAGGAAAATCAGTCGACTATTTTTTTTTTTTATTATTGGAACCCATAGGAAAATGTTTGCCAGAATCAAAAATTACGGCTTCTAACCTTCTAAACTTTAAAAATATATAATAGATCAAAAGCGCAGTTTCAAATCGCATAAAATTTAAATCATCTATATGTTATTATATTCGTGAATATGAAAGTAAGATTTAGAATGTAGGCCGCGCGCATTAATTAAAAGGAAGAACGCGATTCCGAACAGCCCGCGTTGAATCGATAATTAGCACGAAATATCTCCGATATAATTACGCATAACATACTAAAATCGGTCATTTTTGAAAAGGAAAAGTGTTATACCTACCGGCTGCTGTCGATTTAGCATCTTAAGATTTTGATCAAATAAGATTACTTCGAATGATCGGGTCGTTGACATTTCATACATTGGCTATTTTGAAACACATACGCACATCCTATTAAGTTCTAAAGTCTTGATGCTCTTTGAAGTTTTCACTTCTGTCATGTGGTCAGGTACAAACCGTATTTTTTTTAAACATTTTAAATTGTTCGTCAACTATTGCTAATAGAAGGAGAGCAATTGGCTTTAACCCTCTAATTTCCAAACCGATTAAATAATTTTAAAATTATGCTTGAATTATTAAGCTTAAGCTTTAGCCCATTTCTTTCTTATTGTTGCCCATTTATGCTTCCTCTATAGACGTGGGAGATATACTATATAAATATATTTTTGTCCACTGTATACATAATATATCAAGATAGATAATATATAGGATGAAAAGCAACCATGGGAGGTAGTGATGAGAAGAGTTTTAAGACATACATTCCTGGATAAGCTTTTGGATGTGCGATATATTTCACAGTGAATAATTTTCAGAAATAGCCGTAGAAAGTAGTTCATTTAACTAATTAACCCTAATGAATATTGGTTTGTTGCTATAGGGATTACTGAAAAATCCCAGTTATACTGTGAGAATCATTGTTTTACAAAATGGACATACGGTAAAGGGTACAATAATAATAATAAATTCCTTATTATTGCTATTGTACCCTTTACCCGTATGTCCTTTTCGTAAAACAATGATTCTCACAATATAACTGCAATTTTCAGTAATTCGTAGGAACAGCACAAACCAATATTTATTAGGATTGATTTAACTAATGAACTACTTACTACGACTATTTCTGAAAATTATTCACTCTGAAATATATCGCACATCTAGAAGCTTATCCAGGAATGTATGTCTGAACCTTCTCACTAGCTATCATGGTTGCTTTACATCCTATATATTATCTACCTTGTTAAGTTATATATGCAGTAGAAGTACACACAAATGAATGTATATAGCATATCCCACGGCTATATAGAAAGAGTATTGTAATCATGAATGGGCTTCAAAAAGAAAGAAGAAGGGCTAAAACTGGCTTTACCTCAATTTTAATATTTTAAAATCGGTTTGGAAATTAGAGGATTTAAGCCTGTTCGATTTCTATTAACAATACTCGACCAATAATTTAAAATGTTTAGCGAAAAGTTACGGTGTGTGCTTGACCACACGCCAGAAGTGAAATATTCAAAGAACATCAAAAGCTAAGAAATAATAGCATCAAGTCCTAGTTTAGGTATATGAAAACCAAAATTAACAAAAAATAGAACTTAATAATATGTGCGATAACTAAATAACTTGTGTAGAATATAAAAATGGGAGAAATAATCCGAATAATTGCGACATGAAGACATATTTTGAATGTACCGTAGAGATACAGTGTCTGTCAAATTAAGGTAAAATTGGCCATTTAGGTACCTAACAATATGCCATTTAGAAAGCTTTCAAATTCCGAGTATTTCCGGAGATATCCGGAAAAAACCGAAATATTCAAAAATCGTTTTATTTTTTTCCTGAGCTTATTTCAAAACGAATTTCAAATTTAATTGCAATTTTCCGTTGCCACTTTTGTCGCTCGGTCCAATGATGGGATCCAGTTTGGAATCCGACGTTTCGTGTTCGAGGGGTCATCAACTTTCTTCTTTTAAATACGAACTTTATTTTTTTTTCGATTTTGAGATATTGGCGTTATTAATATGAATGTGTTCTTAAATTTTTTCTATTTTTATTTAATTTTCTTTTTAATTATTCATTTTGCTTTGGGTGTAAAAAATAAACGAACCTGTATATTCAATTTTACTGCTTTTTATTTTTATTAAAAATAAAAACTCCAATTTTCCACTTAACACAGAAAAACAAATTGAAATATTTTTATAGAATATAAAAATTTCAAAAGTAACAAACTATTTAAAATTACGCCAAAGCAAAATAAGTAATTTCAAAAAAAAAATTAAATAAAATTTTACCAAAAATAAAAAAAATTAAAAACACATATTCATATTAATAACGCCAATATCATGTGAAAACGATAAAAAAAAGTTCGTATTTAAAAAAAGAAAGCTGATGATGACCCCTTGAAGACGAACCGTCGGATTCCAAACTGTCTACCATCATTGGATAGAGCAGAAAAGGTGGCAATGCAAAAGTGCAATTCAATTTGAAATTCGTTTTGAAATAAGCTCAGGAAAAAATAAAACAATTTTTATATTCGGTTTTCGAAAAAATAAAACAATTTTTATTTCGGTTTTTCTCGGATACTTATCTCCGGAAATACTCGGAATTTTAAAAATTTCTAAACGACCTAAATGCGTAATTTTGCCCTAATTTGACTGACCCTGTAACTCTTACGGTTTTCGAGATCCCCATACATAGACTTGAACTCGAGCCACCCTGTACAGGTTGGCTCAAATTCGAGTCTATGTGTGGGGATCTCGAAAACCGCAAGAGATGCAATGTCGGTCAAATTAGGGCAAAATTGCACATGATACACCACACTTGCATACATACTTACAAAAACAATATACCCGCACTATGTTATAGTAATACAGATGCTTAATGTATATAAACAAAAATAAGTTTAAATTTGTAAAATTTAGCTGGTAATTGCCCAAAGGTATCTCTCTGAAGATAGAAAATGATCTGTTAGCTAATCAAGTCCTTTCTGTGCAGCGGACGAGCGGACTCGCAATACAAATCAGGGTGGAAAGGTAAAATATAATAAACTATAAACCAGACAATAACAGCTGTGGAGAACCATTCAGAAATCATAAAAATTATTTTGATTACTCTGTTAGTGTTTCGCATTTAAAATTAGGAATTATTACTGTTTCCCATTTCGAAACAGACAATAAATAAAAAATTTACAAATATTGATAATCACATAATCAAAATAGCAACTATCAATGTCACTATTTGTACGAACAATCTAGATCGTGGTAAAAAAAAAATCTGAAATATCTAATATTTGCCTGCATATTAAATAGTGAGAATATTTTCTGCAAGATCGGAGAAGCAGCTAATTGTTGATGTCTTCTTTAAGATCATTGGTATCTTAACAACACTAATTTTGATCTTATACACAAAAGCAAAAATGAAAAAACACTGTCCATTTTATACAAAACCTCGACATGAATCTTCATGACAAAATGGTGAATGCAATTTATATGTATATTTAAGATATATCTTCATCAGTAAAATGAAATATTCAAACGGAAAATTAAAGCTTATTATTAGAGCAGCCAGGAAAGCATATTCATGTCTATGCCTTAAAAACCTTAAGCAGAGATACCTTACCGGATCACGCGCCCTGTTTGATAAGAGAGTTCATTATTGGAAAACAATAGAATTTTACCTGAAGATATGAAGTTTCATGACATAATGGTGAGTGGAATCATATTGTAACAATATTGTATCAGAAAATTAAAGCTTATTAGAGCAGCTAGATCTAAGCTTAAGTTTGCGGTTTAAAAACCTTCCGCAAAGAATCCCTAACCGGATCTAGGGCCTAGATTGATGAGTTCAAATACTGACATGCCTGGAAATTACAGGTGCTATGAGGATGACACTTACGTAGTGCACAGCTGAAAGGAGGCGGCTAATAGCTGCCCAACATTCCCAATGATTCCTAATAACAGTATGCTATCAAGGTGGTCATTGAAGTTCGAGATAACCAGACTTAGAAAACGTCCTAGATCTCACAAATCCAAAAGGGATGCAAGGAAGGGAAGGAAAGGGAAAGGAAGGGAGTGGGTCGCAACCCGTGTCCAGTTAAGGAACCACCCTGGTGCACGGATTGCTCCATTAGATAAAAAATACTAATTTGTTATAAAACTTCGACATTTGAAGAATAAAGTATGCGGGCTTCCTCTGGGTATTTTTTTATAGAATATATTTTATTGGTGCTGGTTACAATTTCTGGCTCATCGCGGAGTGTTCAGACAAAATATTCAAATTCCGGGCAACTTCCTACTTCCTATCGGATAAAACGTTATCAGCGCCAATAAAATGAATTATTATGAAAACTAAGATAGGAAATTGCAAATCATGAAAGCAATATTAATTTACACATAGAGAAAATATAAAAATCGTTCATTTCACTACAACAGAAAATGTTACATAAATAAACTAAAGTATTTGTGGGTCAAAAGATGAAAATAGCATCGTAACGAATTAATATAGAAAAAGAAGTAACATTTAAAATTTTAAATGTTGTGGTTTCAATTCTTTCAATTATTAGTCGAATAGGCTAAAAAACCTCTATATTTTATATAGAATTCACTCAAGATACTATACTCTAATCAAGCATAAATATGAAAACGCTTACATGCAAGTCACAATAGATGAGGATATAAAAACCCCGAGTATACCTATAAAAGGAGGCGTACGTCAGGGAGATACTATCTCTCCAAAATTGTTCACGTTGGAACTAGAGGATGTATTTAAAGGCGTGGACTTGCAGAACAAGGGAATTAACATAGCCGGAACACGATTAAACCACTTGAGATTTACCGACGATATATTGCCATAATCAGTGATTCACCAGAACGACACAAGATGATGTTACAAGATCTCCACACCACACATCATCTAGGGTAGGACTCAGAATGAATTTGTCAAAAACAAAAATAATGCGTCTAGAACAAATCCAAATTAGAGTTGAAGATCAAATAATAGAGAACGTAAGGGAATACATATATCTAGAGCATAAAATACAAATAGGGAAAGAAAACCAATCGACCGAGATTCCTAGAAGAATATGTCTCAGCTGGGCAGCTTTTGGCAAACTCGGATTCATTATTGAATCCTGTAACACCCCCATAAATTTAAAAAGGAAAGTATACGAGTCGTGCATCCTGCGACCTGCGAGTCCTCACCTAGGGCCTTGAAACAACCTCACTAACATAACATGTAAAGCCTTCACGTTACACAGCAAATAATGGAATTAGTTTACGAGGTAGAGTTCCAAATGAAGAAATCAAAAGAAGAACGAAACTAGCGAGCGAACTAACCCAACGAGTAGTGTAGCTAAAATCGAGATTGGCTGGACATTTTGCAAGACATAGCATAGAAATATGGACATACAAAATAACATCATGACGGCCAAGAGAGAGTAAGAGAAGTGTTGGTAGGTCCCAGAAGAGATGACGCGACGACATCTGCCGGAAAAAAAACTGGAGGGATCGTTACAAACAGACAGAGATTGAAAATATGGATGAGGTCTACATTCAGGAGTGGATGAGAGGAGAGGCTGATAAGAAGAAGAAGAAGAAGAAGAAGAAGAAGAAGAGACCTCTGCAAAAAAAGCAGAGTTAATTGTTCTTTTAAAGTAAATCTAATGTCTTGTTAAAAGTTAATTTGTTTAACTTAACTAACCAGATGTGTTATTATTTAATATAAAGGGCCGCCAAACGAATGACATGGATATTTTACCTGACGTATATTGCATTAACCATGGAATTTGACAACAACCGCGCAACGTATAAAAAATCCACAAACTTACAACGAAAACATTCATTTCATAAAAAAAAAATCGAGGCTACATCGAACATCACCGTTCTAATGGGTAGAGCATCCATGGAATAAGGCAACGATTCAAAGAAACTGGATTGGCGGAAGATTGTAAAAAGTATAAGATGGCGCCACACGGTGTGTGAAACGTTAGAACCAACGTTGGACTGTTTTGGAGCCAAGCTTGGACGAAAAATCAACAACTATCATTTGGCGAAATGCTTCTGCCACCCACACGAGGCGAACGTTGGATTCAACATTGGAAGCCAACATTCGGAACTACTTGTCGCCATTTTCACGTCCATTTTGTGCAGGTTTCAGTTCTGCCGGTTCAATTTTGATGCTTTCAGCGGTGGCCCTAACCTTTTCGAACTGCATCGTTTCCTTTTTGAAAATATTTGAAATTTGCCTCTATTTCAATTTGTTCTGGATTTGTTAAAAAAAAAGAAAATGGACGACACTGTAACGGCTAGCATTGCTGCTGGCATCGTCGTTTTATCTTGTGCAAAGTTAGTGTTACAACAGAAAAAAAAGAATTATGCACATACCTTGAGCTGCGAAGAAGAAAACAAACCAAAATTATCAATTATGAAATTAAACTATCCATAGTCATGAACCAATCGCGTAGCCGTTCGTCGAATGTTGATTCCAACGTTTGAAACATCCTTTGACGCAGGTCAAAAATACAAAAACTTGGCCGAACGTTTCCAGTGTCCAACGTTGGTCGCGTGAAATTCTATGCTACACGGACACACAATGCTACAAATGACGATGTGGCCAACGTTGGAAGAAGTTTTGACACACCGTGTGGCGCCGGCTTAGCCACATCGTCCAACTCGCTCAAACCAAAATATTACTGACAGTGCCCGAACAGCCAAGAACTTCAATTTATCACCCGTTGCAGCAATTGGACCAGACGTATGGTACTAGGGAAAGGATATTAACAAAGATGAATCTTTATACTTTGCAAGCTTAAACAAACCACTTGACTCAATAATAGTTGAACAATTTACAAGGCCGAAGATTCGTTAATTAGATTCTGATAAGAGGTAACGTGTTTTCATCGAAATCATATTCAGCGACGAAGACCATTGGTGAATATGGAACTCAATTAAATTAGAGAATTTGGGGCTCGGAGAACCCTCACGTGATTTTTGACCAACCAAATCGATTGTTTGTTGGTGCCGCTAATGGCATCAAAGGAAATAGGACTTTATTTGAAAGTGACAAGGGAGGCACTGTAATGGTCATTTCCGCGCGTTGCGGTATCATGCTAAAAAAATGCTACGATCTAAAATGGATGAACTACTTTCTTTGAGGGTATTGGAAGTCAAGTGCAAACTAAAAACCCACCAGCACATCAGCAGTTCAACAACATTCGACATGCCTTTGAAAATGTTGATCTCCGGATGGTCATCTGGGAAGAAATATTTACGATGTTAGCTCATAAAATGTGTTTTATTGGACATCAAAATCCACGATAACCGTTAATAACATACCTAGGACGCTACATGGCAGATAACATACAGCTTGTTCCATTTAAAGTATAAAGGCGATTTTTATTGACATACCTATGTATATGGAATCTTAGTTAAATTAGTCGATTAATCATACAACAACCTTAATATATCTTCGGCTCGCCCTATAATACGTAACTTTCCTTTGCCGGGTGCAGTCGAGTGTGAACAGTAAAAAATGCAATAAACCCATTTCAATACAAGAAACATAATATTAGTTAGTACCTACGATAATCATGATTTAAGATCAGAAAAAATTACATATAAATAATTATTACCAAATAAGTCTGATTAATATAATAGCAATAAGAATATAATCATGTGAGTAATAAAAATAAACAAGGCATATTGTCACCACATCTTATAAGGAAATTTAATAGTTTTTCACTGCCCACTATAGAAACATACTTTTATAATTAGCATGATTTAAAACAAAAGTTAATTAATGATATTTACTTGAATATTAATTCCGATTATAAATTTAAATTTTAAATTTAGACGCAATTTTATGATGAAAACTAACATTATCTTAGTGGCAAAAAAATGGTTTATGATGTTTTAAGACCATCTAAAACAGCGTTGCCTGCTGCATAGTCGAACACATGGAGAAGAAACAACAATTATCTTGTCACATGCTAACAACTAACAACTTGCTTTCTTCTGATTAATTACTAATATTTCATATCCAGAAAAATATAGGTATTACAAATTATCCTATTTTGGGTATGTATTAAATCAAGATTGTGTACTTATATCGTCTGCGATATTTTACTGGAGGATAGTATTTGCGTTGGAGAAAAAAAATCAGATCAATAATAACTCATCAGTAACAAAAGGAACAATGAAATACCATATAAGTGAATCCAAAAAAAAATAATAGATGTGATGAACCCTAATTTATCTTCATATCAATCAAGCTAACATCTCGGAAACTGCTAAATAGATCTGAAAGTGAAAGCAGTTTCTGCCAGTCACTATTTTTTGTACCAAATTCAAGTTCTAGAATAAGCATCATTACTGTGAATTCCAAAACGTGCATTATTATAAACAAAAAAATGATTCAGCACGGTATTTTAATTAAATATTAATTCAATGAAAATCCGCACAAAGCGGTGACAGAATAAACCTAACTATTTCATTGATCTTTCCTTTTTCAGAAAGGTCAGTTCAGCGTTTAACTTCGATTGCCTTGACTCATAACTGTTATTATTGTTACGCTATGTACTTCTTGGAATCACAATTTACTCGACTTATATATCATAATAATGCCTCCACAGTAAATAAATTTATAAAAATCATTACTTTGTACAGGGTGTCCCAAATTCGAGCTTCATCATTGGGATCTCGGGAACTAGAAGAGATACGAGATCGATTAAATGGAGGCAAAGTTGCGCAATTTGATGCTGATCAAAATACCACCTTACAAGTTTAAAAATTCCGCACACTTCCGAAGATTTTTGGAAAAAACCGAATATTCTCGATTCTCGAGAGCTGTAGGTTGTTAAAGTTTAGGGCACTTAGTTTACAGAACTTAAATAGTTCGACGCGCGTCTGTGTCTACCTTGAAGCGGTAAGGAGGAAGCAAAATCAACGATTGGTGGTACGAGATGAGCACGTGAAACATATAGCCTATCAAATTAATAATATATGCCCCAAATAACCACCTGTTGGCGGGAACACCTTACGTTGCCACATTTTTCGATTAAGATTATGTTGATGATACTCTTTTATTTTAATGCTTTTAAATAACATTAATAGGATAAAACACACAGGTTTTTAATAATATTGGTATCTAAAGTCCTACCTATTTTCGATGAGTAAATTAAATTGTAAAGTTTACCTAACCAGTAACAGATATTTAACTTAAATTTGATAAAGATATGTGACAACATCCCTCGCCCATGCCGCATTCCTACGTTAGACACAGACTCGTACGTCGATCTATAATCGCCTCTCTTTGTTTATTTATTACCGGTTCATTTTTTTTAATATATCTACCTAGCCTACCCATAGGCAGTCTTCATGAACATAATACAAGAAACATTGCTATAATCAAAATTGTTTTTACTACATCGAGTACCTGCGGAATTCTAAATACCGCTACGATTCTCTCTTCTTTAAAAATATTACCGAATATAAAATATAAGCAAGCTTAATTAGCTATTCTTTTAATGATTATAATAAACATTAGTGCTAATTTTAACATGTTGGATTATAGTGTTGTTATTTGCATGTTAACCTTCGTTTGAATGAGTTAGATTTAAATTGCTGATGTGTGCAGTGTGCACTGCTTTTTGCAATCCATGGAAAACGGATGACGTTATAACCGTTGTAAAGACAACAGGAAGTGCATTAGAATTAGAATAGATGTTTGATTCCTTAATTTCAGTTAAAGAAGATATAAAAATAAAACAACGAAAACGAAATACTATTAAAATTACGGTATTGGCTTTATCTTTAATGAACTATTTCAAAGGCTAGGTCATGATAATCATTACGACTGCAGCTTTCAAATTACTTTATAAAAATACGAGTACATCTTCTTTATTCAACATATAAATTATGTATTTTGGTATACATAATAAATGAAAAAAATATGTATATGTATTTCGGTATACATCATGCTTGCTAGTGCAAAATGGAAGTACCACTGAGTCATAAAATAACAATTGGAAAAGCGACGATATAAGTTCGAAGTTTTGTTACATTTCTGCAATACAAATTTCATTACATGCGTTATTACTGTGCAACTTGAAGGGATTTCAGCATCTCTAATAGACACTTAGTATTGTTCCCATATAAAACTAGTGGTTATTATTAATATTTCTAATCACCTGCTTCAATCAAAATCGATCATTTACTCCTCTTGACCAAGAGCAACACTGTAACTTCACAAATGCAGCTGAATAAAACTATTGTAATAAAAATCATATCCGGTAATTGCTTTTAGTAATACCAAAATGTGGCTTAGTCATATAGGACTGGAACAGTGAACTGCCTTAAGTACTTATCCCATGATTTACAACAACACAAACGTGCATTACACAGGGACCGATTAGCTGGAAGCATATTATGATTTTATTCATCTGGAACCGTGTCAGAAAAATAATTCTAAAATGAAACACATTTTAATATAACCAAAATCTCGATATATTAGGTGTTGTCTTATAGCTACGAACCTCTCACCCAATGGTAATGAACAAATAAATACCTTTTCGTCTTCCCAAATTGGTTCCTCCCAGCCGCAAGAGGATCCAGAGGAACCCCTCCTACCTGGATCCCAAGAGTTCCTTTTGCCATCCAGGGAATCTGTGGAATAGTTTCTAGAGTTTCTGCGCATGTTTACACCCGGAACCTAAAAAGAAGAAGATGTATTAAATTGTATAAAATACTGTCATCAAATAATAGGTGCGTGCATATGCACCAAATCTTTACAGATTGACTAATTGCCTTCAGCCGAACTGTCAATAATGTGCAATAATATATCACAGAAGTTTTAAATTGACCGTTATGTCGGAATTGGAGCTACTCAACAAAAAAAAAACGACAGGACAGTTCCAGCATCATTTTTAAATTGCTGGGACTGGGACAGTTGGATTTTGATAAATTCTCCAGTTTTTGAAAGCCTGCTTCATTTAAATATTTACATTATTGTATTACATAGATAGCGAAAAAAAATAAAGATTTTGTATGTGGTATTTCCTCAATAATTGTCTCTAGTCTTAAACCTTCAGATAGGGGCATTTATCCATGCCTCAACAGACTCTATCACAAGCGCACTAGTGAGCAGAGGAGGTCAACAGCCCTATGCAAATGGATAGGAATCAGCATAAAGAACAGGGTGATATTATCCACTAACGGCAGGGGAGAGAATGCCCCCAAGGAGGTGCCCTGTCCCCACTGTTGTGGGTCAGACTGATTGACGACTTACTGCAAAAACTGTCTGCGGAGGGTTTTCATTGTCCAGGCTACGCAGACTATTTAACGATTGTGGTCCAAGGTAGACTTACCAGTACCCTCTCAGAGAGAAACCAAAAAGCCCTCAAAATAGTGGAAAACTGGTGCCAACGAGAGCAGCTAACAGTTAATCCAAAAAAAAAACAATAATCATTCTATTCAATAGAAGGCGAGTTCTTACAGGACTGAATGGAATGAAACACAATTTTCCAAGAAAGGCAATATCTCAGAGTCATATTTGACCAGAAGGTTACTTGGAAATCGCACATTCAAAAGGTCACATGTAGAGCGAGAACTGTATTTAGAAGATCCAGAGAATGTCCGGAAAAAACTGGGGGCTTCAACCCAAAAATGACCCTGTGGTCAAACACAGGAGTATGATAGCATATGGGTCAAAACCACAATAGTCCCATTCACAAAGAAAAGAGCATTAAAGGATCTGAAAAATCCAATGCTCAGCGGGATAATAATTCCCTTTTCCAAGGAAGTCAAATACCTAGGTGTCACTTTTGATCAAGGTATGATTTGGGGACCGCATCTTAGCAAGATCAAGCAGAAAGCAAGAATTTGCGGAAAAAACTGGGGGCTGAGCCCCGAATTGAATCTCTGGTTGTACAAAATGGTGGTAAGGCCCATGCTAACCTAAGGCTCTATGGCCTGGGGCTGGAAACTGGAGGACAACGAGGAGATCAAGTATGTCTTCGAAATGCTATCAGACGAAACAACCCCCTCCTATGGGTTTGATAGACCCTTCTCAGTAGCAATTGTAGGCAGAGAAGAATGGGACGGGGGGGCCTCCTATAAAAGCGAATCAAGCATGGTATACCGACTGCTCTAAAACCGGTAAAGGGGTGGGAGCCGGGATCCACGGACCAAGGTCAAATATCTCCATAAACATGGGCAGTCAAGCCACAGTGTTCCAAGCAGAGGTCGCAGCAATTCAACACTGCGCCATGGAGATAGAGAAATTGAACAGAAAAAGAAGGGTAGTCATATTCTCCGACAGTCAGGCCGCCTTAAAAGCAGTTAGTGCACAAGGTCAGATCTAGACTAGTTAAACACTGCATAAGTGCTTTTGAAGAGGTCGGTCGTAACAACAAGCTCACCATTGCGTGGGTTCCGGGCCATGAAGGCCATCAAGGCAACAGCCAGAAGCCGACAAACTTGCAAAACGGGGCGCAAGTAAGGATACGAGGATCTGAGTCCTACTGCAAGATAGTAGAAAGAGTATTCAAAACAGCAGTTTAACGCTGGATAGATAAACAATCACCCCCTATTAGAGAGATAGATAAACAATCTCTAAAATAGGGGGTAACTACAGGCCAAACAGTTCATAAAACATGGCTCCCTAAAATTCACAGCAGATCTACTTAAGAGGAGTGGCAAGACGATAAGAATATTAGTGGGACAGCTGACGGGGCACTGTAGAATGAACAGACACATGGAAAAGATCGGCCTGGCAGATAATAGCCGTTGCAGGTTCTGTCAGGAGGAGGAGGAAACTACAAAACACGTGTGCTGCGAGAGACCAAACCAGGACCTGCAAGGTACATGGAGACGGTACTCTATTTGTGGAGTCTGATTAGGAAGACCAGACTGGAGGAGGTCCTCTAAGCATGGTTCGAAGTGCTACAATAAACCTGCCTATGTTGCAGTGGCAGAGGCGGGTACCAGCGCCTACTCCCTTTAGTTCTATTCTATTCTATGGGTCAGTAGAACATTGTGCATTAGAAATTAAGAGTAGGAGGATATGCAACAATTGCGACAGCCAAGCGGCAATAAAAGCGGTAGAATGCAACATAATAACATCAGAGTTAGTGACGGGCTGCCCCAAAGTCCTAAACAAGACAGGAAGTCAGCATGAGGTGACCCTATCATGGGTACCAGGACATCAAGGCCATCAAGGTAACGAAACCGCCCGAGAATGCGCGTCAAAGCGAATAATTGGACCAGAACTTTTTTGTGAAGTGGCCAAGCCTATTTCCAAAACATCAGGAGTGGTCAGAAAGAGAATTCACGAGATAGTGGACACACATACGGAACAAAAGACAGGCCAAAAAGCCTACAACTGAGGTGGAGTAATAGGCAACAATTTGTCTGATAAACATGAATCATTCACAACAATATAGAACATATCTATGTTGATTGTTATAACACAATCTCTGTAAATTCACTAGTCATAAGCCGTTTTGCGACCGCGCGGTTTTTGGTGCTTTTCTAATAATTTGTGGACATATGAACTTCAGATGTAAAATTTTTTAAACATATTTATGGACACACAATATATAAAAAATATAATATATAATAATATATATAATATAAAAAAGTTCATAATATTCATGTCAATTGGATTTAAATATTAATAAATAATTAAATTGTCAATTTATTGTTTTTAAACGACAAAAATATTATTTTTTTGCATATTTCATCATAATTTAATTTCATTAAATTATTTTCTTGTAATCTATACGTGCTAGAGAATGTTTGATACGAGATTCAAATGCGACACCCTTCGAACGCAAAAAATTACCAATATATTGGTCGAATTTTTTAATATTAATTATTTGAATGCTATAATTAGATATTTGAACCGGATCAAACCTTCTATAGCTAAAATCTGCAAATAGTAATCTATAACGGTTGAAAAATATACAGGTACCGATATCTCCTTAAAAAAATGGGCATCGTTTATTCGAAATTTACCCTTATAGTCACATCGAAAATAATAAAAGTCTGTTAAGTCAACTGAATACTCACTTGTAAGTAATTTTTCCCATTCAAACTGGAGGTAGATCCACCAAAGGAATTCCTTTTATCTCCCCAACGGTTATTATTATTATTGATATTGTTTATAGATGAAGATGAAATATCCCCTCTGAGCGTCGCGGAAAATTGACTAGGATGTTCCAATTCTTTTTTTGGAGGGCTCAGTGGGATTGCCAGGGAATCTCTCCTCCTAAAAATATAAAATATATGCTAAACTGATTATCTATTCACTTAGTTAATGTCAATTAATAAGTGATAAGTTAGCGCATCACGCGGTTTACTGTTGTCAATACGTTTCTTTAATGTCTCCCCCCTCCTCCATTATTGCTTGAACGATTCTAATTAGATAATTGACACTTGCCATGGTTACATAAATCCTACGTCTAATATCAAATCGACAAATAAAAAAATCAAGATGGCCACTAGGAGCCATTTTAATGAGCGAGTATTATAATCCTAGAATATTAAGTCAGTATCTTCACTCGATTCAAAAGGGCAGCATTTTTAATGTTATTAAACAAGAGAAAAACTCTTAAGCATTAAATTCAAAATATGCTGAAAACGACGGTTCTGTACTTCGTGGTACAAGAAAGCCTAACATTTTTCGACGAACATTTTCAAATATATTGATGTCAATATTTTTGCAAACGTTTGTTATCAGAATAGAAGCATGTCGATCTCAAACACCTTTTGTTTCAAATACCCCCATAAAGTGCAATCTAACCAAGTCAAATCGAGACGACCAATCTAACCAAGTCAGATCGGGACAACCAATCTAACGACATTGGAAAATAATATCTACGTACTTAGACTCGCACATTTCTGGAGTAATTACATTGAACTCATTTGAATTATCCTCAATGATTTCGGTTATGAAAGGATAAATGGCATTTTCCAGCATATTCAAATACATTTCTCCTGCTAAATTATGTTCCAACACAAAAATTTGTTTTTGTGGATACTGTATATGAGTCTCCTGAAAAACATGCGTATTTGTTTCACTCCAATACAGACAATTTCGTCTATGGACTTTACCATTAGAAAAAATTACATTCGTGACTGAGACAGATGGTGTGGAGATAGATAGGGTATTCCGCAATTCTTTCCGTCATTACTTCGAAAATTTTACCAATCTTCGGTTAACTGGTGTATGTAATAATGTGGATAACCTGGTGTTTTTTTTTGTTATTCAGGCTAGCTGTTCCTGTAAGATTAGCCTCAAGGCCCTAAGATATTTTCTACACATAATAATCTGTAAATGCCCAATCAAGATTTGTTTTTCTCATAAAAATTACGCGTTACGTTGTCGCCTTTATATCGGGATCGATTTGAGCTCAAATCGTTTACCTATACATATTTAACGGCTGTAAATGTACATTATTTATTGATTTGGTATTATTTAAACTTTTTATTGGACTGCCAGGGATTGATTTAGGATACGCTTGGTTAATAATCATTTCATGTGTACCTACATGTACTCATTGCACCCTCAATAGAAATTGGGTAATATTAATATAATCTCAAGGTTAAAATGCATAGTTAAGTAGTCGATTATATTGCTTTGATTTACTATTTTTGTAATATTGGTGCGACATCTAACAGGAGAATCTTCTTATTGATTTAAAAGCGTAACCAGAACTTCAAATTGATTTGAGATAGGATTAACTGTCCTAAAACAGATGGTGTAAGTTTAAAATTTTTTTAATAAGTAAGTTATTTGTAACCTTGATGTGTATTTTGGTAAATTGCAGTCAAGATATTCACTAATCTGTGTATTAAAAACTCTTCGAAGTTCTTCTACAGGGTGTGTTTCTAAATTTTATTACTCTATTTTCAAGCATTAATAATCATTAATAAATTCCTTGTAAAAAAAAATAGTGGCGCCCTACCCTAACTGCCAAGACATGAACCCACACCTTTAAAACATTTGAATCCACTACGTAAACCTGGCATATGGACCGCCTAGTGAGCAAACAGCAACAAGGATATATATTTGGCACCTAACGCTTAATGGTTACAGGCTGCTAAAATATTGACATTATTTGAAAAAGTTCCTCCAGAAATCTCAGACAGACTTTTCATGCGACAAGAAGTACAGGGCGTTCATTTCCAGCTTTTTTTGAACCGAATGCGTAAGATTTTGTTTCTTATTCTAGGACCATAAAGTTCTCGCTTAGAGCTTCAAAATGATGTAGCGCAAGCCATCCCTTCTCCTTTAAAGTTTTTCAAATGGCGCCTAGCGTTCATCTTGAATTCTTATTTGTCAATTTGACACAAAAACATCGCATTTATGTAACCATTACTCGGTCCCAAGTTTCAAATTCCTTATTAGATTCGTCCAAAAAATAGGGGGAGGGACATTTAACTCATTTAAGGGAAGCAGTACTGTATAAGATTTGTAAGGTATTTCTATACCATAGCCTAAAGAAAACTATAGCTGCGACACTTAAGCGCGGCACCTTTGACAAACGAGGACCAACTTTATCACTATGTAGTGGGGAGGAAATAAATAAATCTAACTTGACGTCAACCCCCCGGCAATCATTAGTGAAGTGAGCCGCACTAAAATTTATTGGGACGTTATATACTAAAATTGTTACTCCCTATTATTTTATTTAACCTTTCATCACAAAATATATGATTTATAAAATACTGTTTATTTCGAGTAGAGAATAACCATTTTTTTGATCCAAAAAGCTGCATAAAGAGAGCCGGATATTTATTTAAACATTACATCTGAAAGAAATAGTTAAAAATGTATTTTGAAGTGAAATTAAGAATGGCGAATGTAGATTACTTGTAGTAAGTACAGCATTCTTGAATGCTGAATATAACTATAATAGAATATAAGCTCCAAGTTAATCTTTAAATGTCAACAAGATCTATACACAACAAAAATTTTTTTATATGAGATTTTATTTTGCGCAAGTAGTTACGGTTTTAGACGAACAATGTTTTTGAGACTTACGCCTTTATGGTAGAATACGAACTGTTTATTGTCCAACGAAATGTTTTGCACTTTCTTATCTTCCACATAACCACAACCTGGAAAATACTCCCCACCAAACCGAAAATTTCGTATATCTAGATAATTACTAAATAACTAAGATAAGAAGATGCAAATCGTTTCGCGCTAAGTTAAACAGATCAAATTATTTAAATGGAAAGGAGGCTATTCGACATGCTACATGAAATTTATCTGGAATTTTTAGAAGAATTCGAAAATCGGAAAATATGTCCCGCTCTTTTGAGACCTTTTATATTGAAATATAATTCAATCATATTGTCAAACTAAAATCAACATGGCTAAATGATGAAATGGTTGTAAGACTAATAAAAAAATTAAAAACATGTTATTTCTATAAAATGTATATACATATGAAGGGTACAGGGGAAAAATTATCTAAGCGCCATTTCCATAGGAAACTTTTTTATTATTGACTTCACAGAAAATTTAATTCTTGATAAAAGTTGGTGTTTGAGAAAAAAACTAATTTTGACAATGCTAAATTAAAGATAAGTTATACAGGGTACTCAATAAATACAAAAATGATGGTTAAAAAATCAAAAATTTTGGAATATCGGAAAACCTTTTACAGAAAAATAAATCTCGTATTAAGATAAAAATAAAAGTCAAATACCATTTTTTCCAAAAGTGCACCGCACCGTTGCGGAGAAAATCCATTTCAATTACTGACAAAGCCCGCTTTTTCTTAATTTTGTCCTTATTTTTTTCAGCAACGATGCACTTTTGGAAAAAATGCTCTTTGACTTTTATTTTTACCTTAATAGGAGCTTTATTTTTCCTGTAGAAGCTTTTCCGATATTCCTAAGTTTTTGTTTTTTTAACCACCATTTTTGTGTTATTTAAGTACCCTGTAATACTTAGTCTTAATTTAATATTGTCAAAATTAGTTTTCTTCCAAGCACCAACTTTTATCAAGAATAAAATTTTCTGTGAAATCAATAATAAAAGTTTCCTATGGAAATGACGCTTAGATCGTTTTTCCCCTGTACCCTTCGTATAAATTTTATGAATGTTTCCATATTATTAATTTTCGATTATTTTTGGGCACTTTAAATTTTGTAACCTATTATGATACGTTTTAGTCCGTTTTGGTGCTTTTAATTAGTTTGGGTTAGTTCAATCAGCTTTCGTTTAGTTTTAATTTATTTTAGTCATTTGAACCCGGTTCCGATACATTATAACCAATTTTAATATTTTTGGTTAGTTTTGGTTAGCCGCCAAAACTGGGTCGTTCAATCAACTATCGATTACTTTCGGTTCCGATACGTTATTACCAATTTTAGTGTTTAGGATAGTCGCCAAAATTGAATTGATCTGGGTTAGTTTTAACTTACTTAATATTATTTTTAAGCTATTCCGATACGTTTTAGCCAGTTTTGGTACTTTTAGTTACTTTTGGTTTGTTTTGGTTAGTCTTTCAATCAAATTTTGGTTACTTTCAATTTATTTTAGTTATTGAATTAATTCAAGTTAGTCGTCAAAATTCGCTTAATTTTGGTTAGTTTCCACTTATTTTAAAATTTTTAATCTGTTACGATACGTTTTAGCCCTTTTTGATGCTATTGGTTAGTTTTGGTTAGTCGTTCAATCGACTTTCGGTTAGTTTCTGTTAGTTTTAATTTAGTTTAGTAATTTGAATCGGTTCGGATACGTTATAACCAATTTAAATGTTTTTAATTAATTTATGTTAGTCGCCAAAATTCGGTTAATTTGGGTTAGTTTCAACTTACTTTAATAATTTTAATATGTTACGATATGTTTTAGCCCTTTTGGTGCTTTTGGTTACTTTTGGTTAGTCGTTCAATCGACTTTCGGTTAATTTCAGTTAGTTTTAATTTATTTAAATCTTATGAACCGGTTCCGATACGTTATAACCAATTTTAAAGTTTTTGATTACTTTCGGTTAGTCACCAAAATTCGGTTAATTTGGGTTAGTTTTAACTTACTTTCGTTCAATCAACTTTCGGTTAATTTCAGTTAGTTTATTTATTTTAGTCATTGGAACCGGTTCCGATACGTTATAACCAATTTTAATATCTTTGGTTACTTGCCAATATTCGGTTAATTTGGGTTAGTTTTAATTTACTTTAACATTTTTAATCTGTTCCGATACGTTTTAGTTCGTTTTTGTGCTATTAGTTACTTTTGGTTTGTCATTCGATCAACTTTCGGTTACTTTCAGTTAGTTCCAATTTATTTTAGTCATTTGAATCGGTTCCTATACGTTATAAGCAAATTTAATATTTTTGGTTAGTCGCTTAAATGCCTTTCGTTTTGGTTAGTTTTAACTTACTTTAATTTTTGTAACCTATTACGATAGGTACGTTTTAGCCTGTTTTGGAGCTTATGGTTACTTTTGGCTAGCTTTGGTTAGTCGTTCAATGAACTTTCGGTTGGTTTCAGTTAGTTCCAATTTATTTTAGTCATTTGGACCGATTCCGATACCTTATGATCAAATTTAAGTTTAAATAAACAAACTAACTAGCTGCTTAATTCTGCCGTTCTTTTCCCATTTTAACACATAAACATTAACTTATTTATATAACATACAAACAAAACAATATATACGCATAACGTCTATTTACCCAAACAACGAATCTTTTTCTATTTTAATTCCTGTGAAAATTTATTGCACTCCGGCCCAGGTAAGCGCGTATGATTGGCATCGAGTTCCAACTGCGTGGTGTCATCGCTTCACTGAGCTTCACGGAGAAAATTTGATTCCGTACCCCACTAAACGAGCCGAGTGTCGCGGCTATAGTTTTCTTTAGGCTATGTCTATACTGTTGACAACATTATAACGTTATAAGTAAGGTAATAATTTTAATTCTATTCATGTACAAATTCCGTGTTTATAACTTCGCGACTAATAAACCATCAAGAAAAGATGAATCTCAACTGAAATGTATTACATATTAATTATTCTTTATTACATAAACTAAATCCCAAATCGCATTTGTCTGACTTTCTCCCTCTCACTCTCGCTCAATCTCCCCCGATATCGCCCACCCTAACCCTTTCAAATCTGAGAAACTGCTCATAGATCACATTCTGTTCAGCAAAAAGAATAGAGGAATATCAGTGGCGGCTCGTGAGGTTTTACATAGGTAGTGCGCGTTTTAAAAAGATGTTTCCATACGCATAGAGGGTTGCCCGCTGCAGGCGCCGCCGGAGGCTACTCCGCCGAAGGCGGAAAGTTTTGGGGAGCCACGCCCAATTTTTACCCAAAACTCGTTAAAATCGTTTAAAAAACATAAATTCGGCGCCCTCTTGAATGGTAATTGTTGCGCACTAAAAGAAATTAATAAGTAGGTACTTATCGATTCCAGAAGAGTAAACCATTTAAACAGTTTATTGAACTACAAATCAATAAAGTTAAAAAAAAATCAGGAGAAGTTCGAAAACGTTAAAAAATATATCGGTTTGATGGCAAAAAAGCGTTATTGTACATCTCTTTATCGATGGTTAGCCCTTCGACTTTGCCGTTTCCTAGCTTTAAAGTGAATTCCATACATTTTTCAATATCTTTTTTATCACACACACACTTTCATTTTATGTTTATAAAAAGGTCAAGAAAATGAAAAACACCATTTGACACTGTGTTGAAATATTGGTGCTGTCGTCAGACATTACTGCAAAAAGAGAACTTTTTCAATTTCTTGCAAATTGTGTTCTCTGCATACTTCAAACAATCAAAATAATTTGCCGTAAATTTTTATTAAACCCTAAACAAAAATAAAATGGTTCGAAGTTAATGCTTAACTAAGTTTAATTAAAAGACGCACCAGCATCGTCACTATATTGTTTCTCTAATGGCAAAATTTCAATCATAACTCGAGTTCAAAAAAATATAATAATCTAAAAAAACCTCGAAAAAAACTCACCTTATTAAATTTTTACACGTACACCATATAAGCATGTAAGTAGGTATTTCAGTATGGAATCTGAGATTCAATCGATCAACGTAGACCTTTTCACATGCACATAGTACATAGTTTTTGTTTCAGTTCACCAGTATTTAAATGTTCACTTGAATTCAAATTCAAAACGTCAAAATCAAACAAATAAGAAATTTCTATTTACACAAACTCATTCCCGTTTCACTCTAGTCTCTAAATGAGAAATCCATTCGTCGGCTTTTAAGCGCAACAAATACTTCTAACACCTTTTCATCAAAGTTCGGTATGTCATGCACAAAATCTCTATTTATTGACATCATTGCCAAGGCATTCAGTCTGTCATTCGTCATGGAATTCCGAAGGAAAGTTTTCAGCCTTTTTAGCGTCGAAAAGCACCGTTCAGGTTCAGCGGTATTCATTGGTGTTGTCATAATTATTTTTAGTAGCTTGGCGACTTCTGAAAAAGTGCTTTCTAGATCATTTTTTTGAATGAATTCCAAAGTACTTGTGGCACCTTGTATTTGCGAAAAGTCGTTTCTTGAGTAAATAACTTCCAATTCTGTTTTTAATCGCTCCTTTTCGAGCATTGGATACATCTTCGTAACTGTATGAAATATTTCACATGGGAAACTCTTGTTAAAAGACTCATATGAATTATTTGTGAGAAGGAAATTTGCTTCTAAATGTCCCCTATATGAGAGCCGATCTTTCACTTGAGTCAATATAACATCGCATATTTCTTTGGCATTTACGCTTTTTCTCTCGGTATCACCCAAACGTCTACGTTTAGAAACAGTTTCAGTTTTCCATTCTTGTTCAATTGCTTCAGTTTCATTACGAATGCTTAAAATAGATGACTCAAAATTAGAAATAGACTTTTGCAATTGAATACCGTCAACATGTCTAGACTGAAATTGATTATAAAGTGTATCAACATGAGGAAAAATTTTGTGAAAAAAGGTCAACCAAAACATAAAATTTGAATCTTCTAGTGTTCTAATTAAACCGCTTGCTTCTCTGCCAGTAACCGTATTTTCGGTTTTTTCAGAAATTTCTTGAAAACACAGGGTCATATTTTCTCTATTTTCATAAACAGTATTAACTATTCGTATATTGAAGTTCCATCGAGTGGGGGCAACACGCGGCAGTCTGACTTTAACTATTTTTTCTAACACGTCACTTCGATTAGACGAATTGGAAAAAAATGCGGGAATTCCAGATAAATCATTAAAAAAAATCCGTACTTGTGGATTTTGGCTCGCAGCCTTTTGCATTATTAAATTCAATTGATGAGCATAGCAATGAACAAAATATGCAAACGGGTATTTTTCACGCATTTTTTTTTGTACGCCACCAACGGATCCGCTCATAACGCTCGCTCCATCGTACGCCTGCGCTATTAATTTATTGGGATTTTGAATCATTGGGTCTATTTCTTGTTGGATACTTTGCACTAAACCATTGGCTGTTTTATCAGTGATTCGGCAAAAGGTCCAAAATCTCTCGCATATAACATGCCCCTTGACATACCTCAATATTATTGCCATTTGACAATAATTGCTAACATCAGTAGTTTCGTCGCACTGAATTGACAAAAAACACGCATCTGCTACTTCTTTCAATATCTCATTTTTACACACAGTTAGCATGCAGTCTAAAATGTCATTTTGAATTGTTTTCGACGTTCCTTTAAAAACAGATGATGTTTCTAAATGTTCTTTCAACACATTGTCCAATTCGGCACTATAATTTACTAGTTCTTTAAAAATTCCACGATTTAGAGACTCGTCTGTTTCATCGTGGCCTCGGAGTGCCAACTCAAAAACACCACAGAACTTTACGCAACTTATAATTCTCCCCAAAATGTGTCGATTTTTCCTTACTACCTCATTATGTCTAGCGATTTGCTGTCGGTATGTAGAACTTAATTGTTGTGCAATGTTAACTTTCCCAAGTAACGCAAGTTCCGTACTAGCCTGCAAATGAGATTTGGACCCCCCGTGTTTTTTTATTTTTTCATGTAAATGGCCCAAGTCAGTTACACCTAAGCGGCTCCAATTCTTATCCATATTTGGGATATAAAATAATAAGCACGGAAAACAAAACAAAGAGTTCCTTACATTACATCCACATATCCATTTGTTCCGAGTGTAAATTTCGGGGTTAAAATGTCTGGTGAAAGACCGACCATCCTTTTTCTTGGCACATGTTTGGTCTAATTTTAAAATCGGCATCGGTCGCCCTAACCTCTTTATTTCAATCTTTTTATTCAGATCCAATAAAGAAAAGTTACTTTTAATAATATTGTCAACTGAATTTATGCCCCCACAGCAATTGTCGGAACCCGAACTACTAGCCATGACAGTAGAATAATAGTATATAAATAAAAATATAAAACACTAAACAATATTACGTACACTAAACTCACGAGTTTATATGCAGCTAATTAACAAGCGTCAACGAACCGAACAAAACAAAAAGAAATTCACGGCTCGACTGGAGTATAATACAGAATAATACTTATAATAGTAGTATGTAATATTCGATCTAAAAAACGATTTACCTCCCACTTTTTCCACACAAGCTGAATTTTTCAGGACCTATAATAATATAATAGGTTTGTTCCAACCGGCTAGAAAACCGTACGAGGGACCGTAATTTTTAGTTGTCAATTTCACTTTTGAAGGCGATAAATAACCTGTCATGTTGACAAACGAATTATACTACTGGAAATTACCGTCCTATGTACGGTTTTCATAGTCAGTTGGAACAGACCTAAAGTGTTCCATCAGCCGTAGCTTGAAGGCGAGGAGGCTGGACATATTTAATTAGGGCATAAACCCATGACGTCTCTCATTATTTATTGTGATAGTTTTGTTAGTTTATAAGCAAAAAATATGGGATTAGCTCCATTACCTTGTCAAGACATAAGCGAAACTTTTATAAAGAATATTTTTTTTTCATTTAGGCCTTCCTTTTTTGTTAATTGAGTGTTATATTTAAAAATAACTATTTTTTAATTAAATTTTTGCACGGTTGAAACCGAGATATTTACATTTAAATTTTTTTTCTTCCATATGGGCTAATGCAAATGATTTTTTTTGAATAATTATCAAAAAATACTTCCTACAAAGACCTTATTGTACATTGGACCAAAAAATAAGTATTTTTTCCTCTATACGATGGTACCAATATCTCGATTTTTGATGATAGTGTCCTTTTGTGGAGTCTAATTTTGTATTACCTCCGAAATAAGGGTTATCTTATCATGTACTTTCATCCCTGAAAAAATCAGCTTGTGACACCATACTATATACGCAAGAATTGCAAATTATCACTAAATTAAGCTACAAAGTGCGGATCTAAATAGCGCACGGATGAGCCTTGACTTCTCGTGATTTTTACGAACATTCCCGACCGTTTTGCATGACGAAAATGCATTTAACAAGAGCGCCGAACACCAGCGCACGGCAGATTTAGACTAGCAGTGGTTACGGACGGAGGCCGCCGTTGGACGCTCTGCGTTTTGATCGTCGCCGTCGTGCCTCGATTTCGCTCTTATAAATAATGTATTCTGCGGCCAGTGGAGATTCAAAAATATGTAAATTCGCAAATTATAGTTAGTTTATGTTAAATTGTATGTAGGGAAGATTTTATTTTTCCGTTTACTTTCGCAGGCAGTGCGCGCGCACGGGCGCACTTATTGAGAAGCCGCCCCTGAGGAATATATATATACAGTGTGTCCGCTTAAGTTGTCTACATATGGGAAACTCTTTATTGTTGATTTTATGAAAAAAAGTTGCGCTCTATAAAAAGTTCTGCTTCCTGAGAAAATAATATTAGACTGTTAAAACTTTAATTACCATATACAGAGTGGTCATAAAGTAGGAAAATGTACAGGATGTCCGGAAATACAGTTCGAATAATTTTAGGAGTGATTCTACAACAATTCAACAATTCAAAAAACAAAAATATTGTATTTTTAGTTGCTTAATACGAAAAAAATATAAAATGTTTAAAAAATGCAGAGGAGCACATTTTTTTGTCAATATTCGGTATGATGCTCCCCGGGACGCCACTGGACTTTATATCTTTAATCTAATCAAGGCTAAATGAGCTCCTTATTACTACAGATAACACTGCCAAATTTCAACAAAATCAGTAAAATCATAATTAAGAAAATAACAAAAAACTGATTTTTTTAAAAAAGTTTGAAACGATATATCTTGGAAACTATGCATTTTCGGACCCATGTTCATATGAACATGTTTTCTTATGTAGAATCTCTCCTTAAATTATTCGAACGGTATTTCCGGACACTCTGTACATTTTCCTACTTTATGACCACTTTGTATATGCTAATCAAGTTTTATTAGTATAATATTACTTTCCCAGGAAGCAGAACTTTTTATAAAGAGCAACTTTTATTCGTAAAATCAACAATAAAGAAGTTTCCCATATGTAGACAACTTAAGCGGACACACTGTATAACTTATTAGGCCTCCGATATATCGGTATGAATAACAACGCCAAACATACGCAGGAACCCCAGGACTGTTAAAAGACACTAGGGTTGCCAACTCACCCGCCGGGCGCGGAATGTCCCGATTTTCGAGGCATATGCCCCGCGTCCCGCCGCTATCTGTCGCGGTACGCTATTTGAGTTTTTGTTACAATTTGAATTTAAAGTAATTTGTCCCGAATTTGGCCTCTTTGTCCCGCGGTTTAGGCAAGTTTGTCCCGATTTTCTTTAGAAGCGAGTTGGCAACCCTACACCTAATTTGTAACTTCCTATATTTGGCTAATACGTAAAGAAAGAAGAACTTAAATAACCTCTTTTGAAAACGAAAGCTGATCGAGATGCCAAGAATATTTGTAACATATAAAATAGGTTAATAATGGCTTACAAGTATTTTCAATCCGCACCCCGCGACGACAGAAACTTAATCCTTTCCTGTTTTCCTTATTATTGTACCGCTATTAATTCCAAAATTCACAAAAATCAAAAAAAAAACAACACCTTCACTGAAAGAACAATCTTAAACTGATAATCTCAGCTCTTCGTCGAAACGAGGCAGCAATTAAATACTGCAATAAAATAAATAATTCTACCAGAAGATTAATAAGATCCATTATTACCGCTTTCGGTATGCTCTGATAAATAGCTGAGATGAAACATAATTCCATTTCGCTACTGTTTTATACTTGCTAAGTACATCAAAAAGGTATGTTTTAAGCAAATGACTTTCTATTGAATAAATGCTGCCATCGTCCACAGATAGCATTTTAAGTAAGACATTAGGAATACAATTATTCGCCATTAGCTTTCTCATATAATCGATCGATAGGAAGGCACAGTAATTATATAAACATATTATTATAGTATTAGAAATAAGATGGCTCATTTCCTTCGGAACTTAAGCCTGCTCTTGTCATGCATATAGATAAAAGGTGGAGAAGAAAATAAAAGAAATATCCGACCCATCTCTGTGCTTCAGTATACTGTTTTCTCGAGAGTATATACTCAGGACTTAATTCTCGATCAGCTGTGGCAGCTGTCTTTTGTGATCTGGCCAAGCCGTTCGACAGCATCAGTAACGAGCTATTGTCCAAAATAGATTGCTATGAGTTTAGAGGCGTAACTTTAAATTGTATACGGTCATATTTGACAGACAGAATCCAAATCGTTCTAGCAGATGGGCCGGAAGTAAGTTTGTAACTGATGGGGTTCCTTAAGGATCCGTGCTGGGCCTAATAATATTCTCTTATTTGTAAATAGCCGTATTACTCTTCTGGATGTTTCGTGTAAATTTACGTTGCCTGTAGATGACACGTCCCTGAGCAGGAGGGTTTCGGATGATAAAACTATAGAGATGAGGAGGGTTGCCAGACAATATTTCACGGTACGTCCCGTATTTTTGCCATAAATTGAATTATCCAGCCGGCACAATGTACAGGGTTATCCAACGAGTAGTATAATATCCTATACCTATCTTTAGCTGTTTACCAAATATTGACAGTTAAAAGTCGGGCATTTTGACACATCATTGACAGGCTGTAAAATCTAAACCGCACGAGATCAAGGAAAACGGTTTGCACATTCCTATCTTGGGTTTTCATAAGCTATCGAATGATAGTAACTTTGAATTTAACCGTAGGTTTAAAAGTTCTGGTTAATTTTATCCGCAGGTTAAATTCGAAGATACTGTCATTCGACAGTTTATGAAAACTTAAGATAGGAATGTGCAAACCGTTTTCTTTGATCTCGTGCGGTTTAGATTTTAGAGCCTTCCAAAGTGTCAAAACACCCGACTTTCAACTGTCAATATTTGGTAAACAGCTAAAGATAGGTAAAGGATATTATACACAGAATGTGTTTAGATTTTTCTAGAGAGTCCAAAAATGTAGTAATATACAGGGTGTACCATTTAAAAAAATATCAAAGTGACCCCTAGCACTTTTATTTCATGTTCAATTGTGTTTTGCTGAACATATCCGAATTCGCGGGAGAAAATTACATAAGATGGCTATTTCAGTTTTTTTTTATAAAAGTACAGTGAAAGTCAAAAAATCGCCTTGTCTAGTCCTCGTTGGATAACCCTGTATTACAAAAATGACAAAATCAATAAAAATGCTACTCGTTTTATTTTTGCTATATGTATGCAATTTGTAGTTTTGGGTTCGATTAAAACTATTATAAATTTGTCTTGTTTCGGTTAAATCAACGAAAGCCCGTATTTTTTATCGTTTGTTCCTAACTTAAAAACCAAAATCTGGCAACCCTAAAGACGAGTATAATGAGAAGAAACATACGAACCTAAGGACTTCAATGTCATGTGGTTCAAATTAAGCACAGATCGAGCAACCAAATTAATTTCTGCCTTGTATAGACTACCTAGCCAACACCTATATAAACGGCTTTTCTCAAATCTTGGCAATCAAACTGGTTTTCTGCAGATCAACTATCCAACGGCAGATATTGTCATAGTAGGAGGCTTCAACTTATATAACATCGGCTGGTTAAAACGATCCAATAAAAACGACGATGAAGGACGAGAAGCCGAGACTTTTGCTATAAGTCACGGACTGACTCAGCTGGTTGACGAACCTACCAAGATACCTGAGCGTCAAAAAGACTTTGCTAGCCTCCTGGATCTAGGAGTACGACAGGGATGCATTCTATCACCACTGCTATTCAACCTGAAAATATTTTCACTGAAGCACTGGAAAATGAACCTCTAGGTGCAAAAGTGAACGGAGTACACATCAACAACATAAGATATGCTGACGATACAATATTAATAGGTAATACCATTGAGGAACTACAACAAATAATGAATCATGTAAATTATGTCAGCAACAAATATGGCTTAAAAATGAACTCCAAAAAGTAAAATTTATGATAGTAAGTATGGATAATGTACAGTATGAAAATATAAATATAATAGTGGACAACAACAATCTAGTGAGAATATCAAGATACATGTACTTGGGAAGCTGGTTTCATGAAGACTGGGATGCAGACAAGAAAATAAAATGCAGAATAGAAATGGCTCGTATTGTATATTATAAATTTAGGAAAGTACTTACATCTCGAGATATAAATGTAGATTTAAGAATGCGATATGCGAGAAGTTACGTGTGGTTCACCTTATTATATGGAATGGAGGCATGGACTATGAAAACAACGATGCTCAGAAGAATAGAAGCCTTTGAAATGTGGACCTATCGTCGTATATTGAAAGTGCCTTGGACAGATAAAATAACCAACGAGGAGATCCTACGACGAATGAAAAAGGAAAGAGAACTATTATTAAAAATTAAAAGGCGAAAAACAAACTACCTTGGACACATCATGCGAAATACAAAGTATAAGCTATTACAACTTATAATGGAAGAGAAGATAGAGGGCAGGCGTGGAGAAGGAAGGAAGCAATTGTCCAGGTTGACGAATATTAGAGAGTGGACGGGAGTCGGAACTGTCGGGGAGCGTTCACACTGCAACCGATCGAGAGATTCGCGCATGTGGTCGCTAACATCCAGTAGTGGATAGGCAGCCTAAGAAGAAGAATCCGGACCTCTACACCGTAATTGTCTACCCTCCGTTGGGCTCATCAACCACAATCTTATCTCCTGCTATCAAAACACAGGAGCCACAGGAACCCCGAAATGTTTGGCACTACAAATCTGCAAATTGGCGTGATTTTCCTGAGTTTTATCTTTCTTTTCTTTGGACAGATGTCTGCTTTAGGAATCAATCTGCTGATGAGATAACTCAAGTTTTCCTAGCTGCTATGGAAGCTTACACCCCTTCTTCTACCGTGTCTCAAACAGTAAACCATGGTTTGGGAAAAACCATGTAAAGAGCGGTCAATGCTAAAAATGACGCCTACCGCAATAGCCGGCGACTAAAAACCAGTGTAAGCGAACCACTAACGAGAGCAAGGAGGGATATAACGAGCAGATCAAGAACAAGTTTCACAACTGTCCTAACGGATCAAGATCCTTTTGGTCACTTGCCAAAGCTGTCAATCAGGGTTTCTCAGACCAAAGATGATGGCGCAATAGCGGAAATGACCAAAGAAAAAGCGAACATTCTGGCCGAAATGTTTGAATCATATTCTACCTTAGATCCTCAACGAAATACTCCCTCAACTATCCCGAGAGTTAATTCCTCAATGTCAGCTATGGTATTTCGCCAACGCGAAGTGAAACGAATACTCAAAAGCCTAGACACTAACAAGAGCACAGGACCGGATGGCGCATGGCGTTCTCGCAATAGTGCTTAAGAAATGTACTGCTGAACTAACATCTCCACTATGCACGCTTTTCTCCCTATCATACCGAACTACATGCTTTCCTTCTAGCTGGAAATGCGCACTGGTGCAATTAATCCCGAAGAAAGGTAAAAAACGATTCCAAGTAACTACCGTCCAATTGCCTTACTTCCCGTCATGTCCAAAATCATGGAGAAAATATCTCGAATCGGCAGGCATCATAAGCGATCGCCAGTATGGCTTCCGCAAGCACAGATCAACGGGAGATCTCCTGACTTTCGTAACCTACCTCTAGACCAAAGCCAACGAGGGCTACGGCGGATCTCCTGCAATGGCTATCGAAATATCCAAAGCATTTGATAGGATGTGGCATGACGGATTGTTAAGCAAATTGACAGCGTACGGACTACCACCAACACTGCTTCTATGGCTTTCCAATTTCTTAAGGGATCGAGGCATCCGAGTTGGTATTGATGGACATCTCTCGGAGAAATTTAAAATCAATGTCACACTGTTCCTGCTCTATATCAATGATCTCTTCAGGACAAACAATGCTATTTACAGCTTTGCAGATGACAGCACTCTTATATACTCATTCATATCGCGGACTCCAATGACCGCTGCTCGGTCTCAACGCGAGCGAGAAAATCATATTGCTGCCATCAATGAGGATATGAACCCCATCGTGGAATGGGGTGAGGAAAACAAGGCCCAATTTAACGCAGGAAAGACTCAAGCAGCTGTCTTCTCAAAAAAAGCAAACACCACAGGACCAGTTGAATATCTAATATGGACGATACCTAATAGACAACCGATTTGGGCCAAAACAAATCCAATGCTTCTAATACATACATATAAAATAGACTCTAGTGTTTTACTTTCAGCGCTAATAAAACATATTAATGATAACAACAAACAACACTGTTGACCTTATGACTTTCTGGATTTCAACGGCGGTACGTCCTTCGCCGGTAGCGCTCCACTCTACACATTAGTTGCACTGCTTTAATTTAGAAAAAGAGTAATACGGTTGCGTCAACAATATAAGGAGTATTCAATGCAAATCATTTTTGCGACCAATTATAATACTGAATTCCTAAATATCTACTAATATTTATTAGACATGACTCTATGCGTTTCTAGAACGTGCGACTCTATGCGTTAATAGAACGCCAAGTTTTCTTTAATTAATCAAATATTCCGGACAAATTGCATTTAGACCACTATAATTAAATTCGCTCGTTTTCTACTCCTATGTGCAGTTGTCAAAAAGAAATTTGCTGCCACTTTTAACAAATTATTTGTTTCATAATTATTTAATATTCTACAAAAATCTATTAACAGACCAATTATTTACCTGCTCAATCCATTTTTTACTTAAAATTTTGTAATTTAATAATCCTTCAAGAGTAAGTTGAAATTTGATTCCGATACAAAAAAAAATATTGAATGTGCAAGATAACTGATAGTGCTCTCAATGATTGAAGACATACGGATAAATATTTTAGTAATAAATATTACTTTTTGAAACTGGTAAAAACGTCAGCAGCACATCTGAAACAAGAGTTTCAGATGTGCGGACTCAAATGGAAATACTTTAACATTTTGCATCGGATCCTGGTTCACCTCTAATAAGAACAATAGCTTCTAATGCACAAGGCTCTCCTAAATAAAAGTCAACTACTCGTTAAACTGCATAAAGGTGAGTTCCGCAAATTAATATAATTATTATGTGAAGTAACAACATTCAAAATCAATCGTAATAGTTTTTTTAGCTCTAGCGATGAATGCATTTTCTTCCTACATGACTTTATTATAGAAGTCCACATATAACGGCCACAAAATTTAACTCGTGGGCAAGAATTTTTGATAAAATTCATTAATTACGGAAAGTGTGGAAAATAGAAAATCAGCTGGATAAAGAAAGCAATCAAATTCTAGATGAAAATAATGCTCCTATAAGATGGCGCAAGCGAATTACGTCTTGCCGGTAAAACCTTATCTAAATGAAACTTCCCAGACCTATAGATTGGAAGATGCGATAGAAAGTCCTGCCGGATCTTTCGATTTGACCGCACTTGATTATTAATTGTAGCGTTAGGTGACAAACTGCAATCTCAAGACATCTAAGATAAAAAAAAAAAAGTGCAGAATCATAAATAAAGAAACATTAAAAAATATAGGAATATTGAATACAATTTTATGGCTGCTTTGAAAACAACAGTGAACACTCGAGTGAACGTTTTGAAGATCTAATTAAGCAAATTCAGTTGTACTGTACAATTTTTGACATATTTGCACGACTGTGAACCTTATAAGCTCTTGTTTAAAAGGAAGAAGAGTTGAATAGTAAGTTGACAATATAGTCAAATTTAGCTGAGGTAAAAAGAAAATAAAAGTGTTTAAAGATAGTAAGTAATAATACATTCAACAAGGGCACCAAATCGTAATTATCTCGAAGATGACACACTTTACGTAGACTGCCTTACGTGCTATTTGCGATTACAAAATTTGCCAAGAAAATAAGATTTTTCATTAAATATTTTAAAATTGGGGATGGAGATGACTGAATATCAAACTAGAACATATAGTGACTCAAAACGTCCCAAGATAAATAAGAAGCCAATTCCATAAGAGTGTAGCAATATAAGAAAAGAAACATTCCAAAATATAAATGAATTGAATAACATCATGTTGCTCTTTAACAAATAATAGTGAACACTCCAGTGGCTATTTTGAAATAATATTTGCAATACTGCGTATTATAGATCACTACTTTGAAGCACTATGGTTTTAAATAAACATTTTAAGCCATCCTCGTATCAGGGTACAATTTAAGGCATTTCCTTGCCAAGTAAAATTTGTAATTTTAATCAAGGCACATTATTAGTTTTATGCGGATGATTCCAACACAATAACCCATCAATCAAGAGAGGCTTAATGAAAAACTGACCCATAGGAACAATATTTAGATACTAATAATACATGATGGGCACTGGACAAACTAGGTCATCCGCTATATACTCGATCTACATATGACCCGGTATAATTTACACCAAATTACTCTCGACCGGTTTAGATTACTTTATAGTTCCTTGTTGAATTTACCTTCTAGTTTTTGCACGCCTTTCAATATAACGATTACCACTTTCCTTAAAAGGAAATGGTTAAAAATAAGAAAAGGACTGTAACAAGAAGTGGAAAACACAGGATACGCGTAATATTTAAATGCAAGTTTGTTTCAATGTCGCCTAGTTAAACACTTGTATGGTCTTCTTATTATATACCCTATCCTATAGATCGCATGGGTCATTAGAACAAGGTTTTCTAGATAGAAGTGTTTTAGAATCAGTATCGCTTCCAAATTTTTAACCTTTCTTGTCTTTATTTTATCTCTATTTTCCATTCCTCACGCTCAGTCCGTCTCCCTCCTTTTTCTTTACGGGAAATACTGGTGTTCGGTTACCGCAATTACACCAGTAAAAGTTTTGTTTATACTTGCTATTCATTTTCTCCTACACTCACATCAATCACTACAAGCGATTTTAAAAACTACTATTATAGAGAAGTTAGATCATTTTGATGATCCCAAATCCAGTGATACTCGTAAAATCCTCAGAGAACTAGATATGCAAAAGACATCAGGACCGGATGGAATATCTGCCATCGTGTTAAAGAACTGCGCCAACGCACTAGCACCCATTCTTTCCAGACTTTTTCTCTGTTTTACCGAAAAGGGATTTACCCATCTTTTTGGAAAGTCGCTCGAGTGCAACATGTTCCAACAAAGGCAAGAAAACCACGCCCTCAAATTATCGCCTAATTGCCTTACTTCCAATAATCTCCAAGTCAATCAGCAACTACTTAAGTACCTAGAGACCAACAGAGTAATAGCGATAACCAATACGGCTTCCGCAAACAGAGATCGACAGGAGATATATTGGCCTATGTCACTCATATTTAGAGTAGGGCAATCGAGAACTATGAAGAATCTCGAGCGATTCAGTTGGATATTTCAAAGGCATTCGAGAGTTTGGCATGACGTATTGTTCAACAAACTGCCAGCTTACTTAAAACCCGATCTCTGCACGTTGCAGTTGATGAGCGCCATACTTTTACCAACTCTGTTCCTCATCTATATTAATGACCTGCTGACTGAAACCAATCACCTACAGTTTTGCAGATGACAGTGCTATTGCCTCCCAATTTAGATCAGAAAAACCTTTACCAGCGAGTGAGACCTATCACCGCAGACAGGAATGGATTACAACAATTAATCAGGATCTTCAGAAAGCTCGACCTTGGAGCGACAGGAATTTGGTCCAGTTCAATGCAGCAAAAACTCAAGCAGCCACGTTTATCACGAAAGCCAATACGGCGAGCCCTCACATCATTATGGCAAGATCGACCAATAATTCATCCTCGTCTGGGAGTCTAGGTCAACAACAATATCTCCTGGCATGACCATGTTGCTAACATCGCAAAATCAACCTCGCAGAAGCTTGGTGCGCTATTTCGCAACAAAAAACTGTATGCATCGCAGCAGCTACGCTTGCTCTAGAAAGCGCAAATAAGGCCGTGCTTAGAATATTGCTCACACATGGGTGCCGCATCAAAGCATACCCTAAAGCTGCTAGATTCCAATCAGATGAGAGCTGTGCGTCTCGTCGGCGACCCGGAGTTGACCGGGGATCTAGGTAGTCCGGAACATCGCAGACATGTGGCCGAAGTCTCTCGGCTTTACAGATATTTTCACGGCAGATGTTCCCAGGATTTGGTCCGCCTCATTCAGCCCCCAGCAACGCCTGTCAGACCGTCACGACAGACAGCAAGAGCACAGACCCGTTCGTCGTACAACTGAAAACACCTAAAACATCGCTTTACAAGGACTCCTGTGTCTGGCGCACTGCATTACTGTGGAACTCGCTCCCAGGACATCTGTTTCCCCCTAATTACAACCTACAACTGTTGAAGAGCCGTGTCAATCAACATCTTCGCACACACACCGCTCATCGAGTGCCACAGGATCTCCTTGTAGTGTGTGTGCCACTGCCGTAAAAAAAAATCTGTTAAATACGAAGATGGTATGAATGCTAATTCGCTGAAGTAATTTTTCAATTGGTCTGTGGTTCCACGCACACTATTTATTAGTGAATCAGTATTAGTCTCCTATCGATGTCAACCAAATGATCATTATGAATTGGTCTGTGGTTCCACGCACACTATTTATTAGTGAATCAGTATCAGTCTCCTATCGATGTCAATCAAACTGATCACTATGTTCTGTCTCATCTCTCCCAGTGCAATATTTGCTTCTTACCAGGGCTTCAGTGTTTCTATTCTATTTCTGCACAGCAATAAATACGATTGAATAAATAAATAATTACTTTTAAAATAAATGGCAATGAGAATTAATGTGTATTGGTGATTTATAAACAGAATATTCTAGGCCATATCTTTTTTTGTCACAACAGTCAATTTTTATTCTGTATTTCGTATCTGGATATCGTTGATTCAAATGGTTCAGATATAAGTCAGGATCTTTATGGTCATATGGCAAAAGTGTGAGGCCAAAGCATTTCCCTCGACAGTTTCCATGATGATATTCCCTAGCGCACGGGAGTTCATTCATAGTAATGTTCCATCAGATCGAACAGTGCTGGATCAGGATCGTTATTATTATATTATCATGCCAGAAATGTTTATAAAGCAATTATTAAACATCACAAATGAGCAAAAAAATAACAATAGAATCATTATATTCCTAACAACTAACAATTATTGAAATTGGAGTCTACTCCCAACAACCCCTACAAAACAAAGCAAAGAACCGAACCGTAGTAGTATGTACTTATTTATAAAAGAACTTACTCACATTATAAAATACAAAAACAAAAGGCAAATTATTACTGCAACAAAAGGGCATAAAAAAGTTGGCATCGTCACTCTTTTCTTTTATCTGGCTAAAACTTTTATGACCTATATTATACAATCAAATTATATATGACACTTTGGATTCGAAGGTCCACAAATTATTTGTCAGCGCTATAGCATTTCTAATAAGTTCCATGACACAAAAGTAGTATATTCTGGTATCGCCTGAATCCAAAGAATGGTAACATAAGAAGATATCGGCCGACCGCGGGCCGAATGTCGTTGGCCTACGGGACGTGACGTCAGCACTATTTCCGTTTACGCATATTGTCTTTGTATTATTGTACATGAATTCTTAATTCGGCCAAAGCCGTGAAATCTTTCAATATTATAAGGGCTGGTATTTTTAATAATTTTTAAATCAGTAGTTTTGGACGCTATCATTACGCAAATAAAGCTTTTATTTTTTAAGGCATACTAAATTTTATAGGACTTTCAAGGTTAGTGGATTGCAACAGAGCAGTCTGTTGGTTTAATATGGCCTACATAAAGTTTAAATAAATAAATATATAATTAAAAACATAGATTTACCTGTAAAAACCTCCATTTGTGTAGTTATTATGGTTATTTAAAGCTGGCATAGATTCCCTCCTTGGTCCAACTCCACCAAAGTAGGCAGGATGATGCCAGTCTCTTTTCTGGCTGACTACATTTCCCAGAGAGTCCCTCCTGTTGAAATAACTTCATACTTTAGAAAATAAATTGGAATAATAAAAAATAAATATCAGGGAAACAAAAAATTTATTTAAAAACATAATGGGCACTTTCGCTTTAAAATCACAAAATGCTTAGATTTAGACACCGCTAGTGATTGATATTTTGCTATGAACCCATCTGAATATTCAATTTTGTGCCATGGAAAATATATATAGGCGACTTGAGCACATTTATTCTAAACTGCACAGATAATTGATCTTTTACATTAATTTGTGGAAGCAAAAATTTAAAATATGAGGTCCACTAATCTGGCGAACTATTTCTGATTTGCTCTATAAGGCAAAAATAACTAAAATTTGGCATTTTGGCTACCATCAAAAATTGAATATCGTTGATTAGGTTAGATGTAATACAATTATTTTAAATACGAGCTTAAATAGACAAACACTTCATATACGAGGTGTCCTAATATTCGACTGACAACGCTTAACAAGTGATAACCCTCGTTAATCGATGAAAAATGAGGTACGAACGTAAACCCTTTTAACCACCTTATGAAAATTCATACGCAAACGTCACATTTTAAGATTATGCTTTTGGGATTCAATGCTTACAAGGTGCATTTTGCTACTCATAAAGTAATGCTTATTCCTTACTGTTTAGATAAAAAAAAGTATTTGTTTACAAAAAGCGGATTCTTCACATTCAACAGTCACAATATTGGCAATATGAGCAACCGATAGTTATTCCCAAGTATCTAAGGTTATAAATAAGGTTTTTTTTAAATACTTATATATACTTGCCAGTAATGGTCTTGTTGACATATACATACTCTTTTATTTTCGTTTCTGAAAAAATGGCTTTTAAAATTAAATATATTTCTGTTGTATGAAAAATCATACGTTGGGTAAATGTTTACACATACTTCTTTCTTTATTATAAACTGTATGATCAGAATAATCCGAAAGATGACGAAGAACTTCTAAACATTTTAAAGAAGTTAGAAGATGACACATGTATGGCGGAACAAATAAAGAAATCTAGTCAACTTCAATTTATTCTGCATCTACCTAATGATGGCGCAGATAGTGGCCAAGAGAATGCAGACTGCGATGAAGAATACTGGTGCCAGTAATGGTCTTGTTGACATATACATACTCTTTTATTTTGGTTTCTGAAAAAATGGCTTTTAAAACTAAATATATTTCTGTTGTATGAAAAATCATACGTTGGGTAAATGTTTACACATACTTCCTTCTTTATTAAAAACTGTATGATCAGAATAAGCCGAAAGATGCCGAAGAACTTCTAAACATTTTAGAGAAGTTAGCAGATGACACACACATCTATGGCGGGACAAATAAAGAAATCTAGTGAACTTCAATTTATTCTGCATCTATCTAGGTATGGCGCGGATAGCGACCAAGTGAATGCAGACAGCGATGATGAATAATAGTGCAATTAGCAAGAAAAGAAAGGGTAGACTGTTTAGAAGATGACACATCTATGAAGGAACAAACAAACAAATCTAGTGAACTTCAATTTATTCTGCATCTACCTAATGATGGCGCTGATAGTGGCCAAGAGATTGCAGACTGCAATGAAGAATACTGGCGCAATTAGCAAGAAAAGAAAGGGCAGACTGTTTACATGGCGGAACTATAATAGGTTTGAGGAGGTTCGCAATGGTGATGATTGGCAGTTCGTCTTGAGTGTCACTGATCCTGTTCGGGCTTTCCACAAGAGAATGCGCATGCGTTTTAATTCCTGATTTCTAATTAAGTATATAAAGCATACATCTAAAAAGTCCAGGGTAGTAAAGGGAATAAGAGTTTGTTCCAGGAATCTGCGTTGTCTGCATTATGTAAGGAAGTTCTTATTTGACGATGTATTATTCAATGAATTTTTAATAGATATAGAATGATTTATCGACGTGCCATAAAGTTGGCTAAAGATATGTATTACCAAGATCGAATGGATTCTCCCAGAAACAGTCAAAGAGAAACTTGGACTATTGTCAATGAAATTAGGGGAGATTCTGGGTTGTCTCCTATTCAATTGAATGATTTTTTTTGCTCTGTAGCGACTTCACTTTTGAATAGAGCAAGTTTTAATAATGACCATAGGAAATATTGTAGGAATGTGTCTGTGAATGATTCCTTTTTTTGCACCTACAGGTACTTTGGAACTAAAAGCAGTTCTTAAGCAAATAAGGAATGATAAAACATCGGGTTGGAATGGTATTTCTGCAGCAGTATTGTCGAGAAAGAGATTGCCATCTTCTCAGACAGTCAAGCAGCCATCAAAGCGCTGAGCTCCAGAACAATCTGTTCTAGAATGGTATGAGAATGCTAAACGAACTAGGCAAGTATAACAAGTTATCGGTTAAATGGATACCACGCTCGGATAGAAGGCAATAAAAAAAGCACTAATTGGTAAAAGTAGGAGCACAAACTACGCTTTTAGGACAGGAACCTTTCTGTGGCATAGGGACGCATATCTACAAGGAAGAATTTAGAAAAGAAGAGCGAACCAAATGGATTAGTCGATGGGAACGCCTCCCAGGGTTAAACAATCAAAGCTGTTTCTAGGGCCCCCTCACCCAGGAAGATAAAAACACCTTATAACACTGAGTAAGAACAATCTCCGTATCCTCACCGGCTTTCTTACGGGCCACTGCCGGTTGAGAAGGCACTTGGAGAGAACAAAAATTGAAAACGAGGACAGTTGCTGGTTCTGTGAGGAGGGGGAGGAACCCCCGGAACACCTTATCACGGAGTGCGAGGCGGTCGCGAACAGGCGAATGGCCTGCTTCGGGTGCTGCATCATCGAACAGGAGGAACTTCCATCCATAGAACCATCCAGACTACTTGCTTTTATAAAAGCACTGAAGCTGTATGAGGTACTCTGATTGAGAATCAGATAAACGGAAGCACCATGGAAGCACACAATAGATCTGTACAGGTCGCAGTGCATTAACACCCCATAGCCTAGATCAATCATTCATTCACTTATTCATTGTTAAGGCTCCCGGATTCGGTTTTGGGGGTCTTGGCTGAATGCATTCATTTGTCTTTTCTTAGTGAAACATTTTCTTCTCCTTTGAAGATTGCTACTGTGACCCCATTATTAAAAAATGGTGATGTGAAATGTCCTTCACACTACAGACCGATTGCTCTTCTGTCCACTTTATCAAAGATCGTTGAGAAGATTGCCAAAATAAGAACAAAAAGTCTTTTTTCTGGAGGTCAATAAAATATTGAGCCTTAAACAATTTGGTTTACAGACTTCAAAGGGGACGACTGATGAAGCGTTTGCATTTTTGGAAGACCTATACTTGGAACTCAACGACGGGGAGGCTGCCGCAGCAGTGTTCTGCGAAAAGCTTTTGACTGCGTGGACCATTAAATACTGCTGTGGAAGCTTGAGTCATATTGGTTTCGAGGGAGGTCACTAAGCTGGTTCAAGTCTTACCTACCGGAAAGACTTCAGGGTTTCCTTTAATCAATGCAGTTCTGAACAACGGAAGCTAGACTATGGTGTGCCTCAAGAATCGGTTCTTGGGCCGCTACTATTTTTAATTTATATTAATTATTTCTCAAGGCTGGACATATATGAACAGTTCACCCTGTTTGAGGATGACGCAACCATTCTATGGCATAATAGGGATGTCACGGTACTCGGCCAAACTATCGACACTGGTTTGGCAAAGATTAAGCAGGGGTGCGATGCCAACCGTTTGTCACTCAATATATCTAAGACTAGTGTGAGGTCCTTTAAATGTCGCTTGGATGCTGTGAGATTGGGGAGTGAGAGCTTGAATAACTTGTCGGAAAATTGGTTTTTGGGTATTTTTATTGATAGTAGACTTACATTTGAGGGCCACATAAACAAGCTTAGTTCGAGGCTCGTTTTAAACTGCTATGCAGTTAGAGTCATCTCAAAGAATCTGGATGCTCACGTGGTTAGGACTACATACTTTTTATCGATCGAATCGCTGAGTATGGGCATTGTTTCTGGGGAGTGTCATCAAGGCAACTTTTTGATAGCGTGTTTGCTTTACAAAAAAAAAGCGGTGAGATGCATGTGTGGCGCCCGTCCACTTTTTCTTATGCATGGTATACTAACATTGACGGCCTTGCTTATTTTGGAGTCGGTTTGCTTAATGCACAAAAATATAAGAGTTACACAAATGCCAGACATCGTTATCCCATTAGGAGTACTGGTAAATTACCGTTGCCTCTGCCCACTGCTACGCAGACAAAAAACTCTGACATAACAGAAGGCAACTATTTAACCACTTAACCATCAACTTAAAACGGATGCAGAATGAAAAGGGGTTTAAAAGGAGAGTTAAGAGATTGCTGGTTCCCCGAGCCTATTATGAGGTGGTCTAGTTTCTTGGCGAAAACTTTTAATGTATTTCGTAATTGTAAACATTCTTATGTATCTAGATGTAGTTCGGAATCGGAAATATTTGTCTGTCTGTTGTTATTTTATGCTGTATCTTTTTTTTGTATTTCAGTGCTTTGTCTATAGGAATTGTTTCTTGACAATAAAGCTTGATGTGATTCATCTGATTGATTGACTGATTTCTAATGTTGGAAAGGGGGTTCTGAGAAAACCGATTGACATTGTTTTGCTTCAAGTTGGCGAAGTTGTTGCAATAACTGAATCAGTCACTGATAGTTTATTGCCTACATACAGGACTGAGGATTCATCAGATCCCGAAGATAACGTGCCACTGGCAAAAAGATTTAGACGTGGACTTTACAAGAACGAAAAGGAAAATGGAAGGTACAGACCCTTAACGACCGCGTTATCAAAGTATCTCAGGATCTTTTTCAACCTCGAGGAAAAGACGGCTCACTTGTTGAAGCCATGAAAGCATACCATGGTTCGCATAGCTTAAAACATTTTATACGAGGCAAGCCTATAAGGTATGATTTCAACATGCGGTTCCATATTGCGGTGCTGGAGACATAAATCTATATTTATGGCTTATACCTCCAAATTCCACCATATGCCTATTATCTAGAAAATGTTTTTAACTCACATCCTTCGCTTAACAGTCTATGACATTAACTCTATAGGGACAATCCATGAAGATAGAGTGGAGATAAGGAAAGTTTTTCTGCGAAATTTAAAGAAGTCTGATAGCTATAAGGTGGAAGGACAACATCCAAGTAACAGTAGCTACAGTAGAAGAAGAGGCTATAAGCCTTTAACGGTGGTCTAGAAAAGAGCGATCTGTGGTTTCGGTCGCACAGCTCACAGTAATAAAAATGTATAACCACGGTATGACAGCAGTAGAACTATTTCATAAAATGAGAGGTCTATATAGAACACGCATAAGGTCAAATAAATGATATTGGCGGTTCGTGTGGCTCAGTGGTGGAATTCTGAATTTATGGACATTGGGTAGGTATTAATATTCCAAACTATATAGGTTTGCATGAGTTCATTCGAGACATATCCTTAGCTCTGTTGACTATTCAGATCAAATTCGATAATGTTATTGATAACCAGAAACACGAAGAAGATACACCAATTGCGGGAAATACACAAAGTTTGATTATGTCAAATGTAATGTAGGACTTCATTCTACCGCATGTTTTAGAAACTGCCATACCTATATCTCCGCACTAATGTGTCGTTAAAATACCGTATTTTTTATTTTACTTCTTCTGTAGTTACTTTTTTTGTAAAAATACCTTAACCTGTCCAACATTTTAGATATACGTGAAAAAATGTGTGGTATTCATATTGGTTTTAGATGTTTTGTCAAAAATAGTGTCAGATGTCCTTACTAAAGACAGAGTGACTGAAAACCCTTAAAAATCGAAGAAAATATTCGGGCAGCATTGGGTTAAGTGCCTAATTGTCCAGATATAGGGTGTAAAATTCAAAAATCCATATGAATTCTTTTCGTAAGTGACCAGTGATGTAAAATTACCGTAATTTATATTTTCGGTTATTTACGGTGGTAATTTACGAGGGTTAATTACCAAAATTAATTACCGTGGTAATAAATTTGTGTCGTAAATTTCCATGGTAAATAACCGTAATATATGTTTGGTAAATAACCATAAATTACCATAAATGGTAAATGGTAAATAACCATAAATTTACCTTAAACTGCAAGTATACTAATAACGATTTGCATTCGTAAATTAAGGTAAATTGTGTGTATTACTGCCTTTTGAGAAACGTCCATTTGAGAAAAACAGAGACACACCCAACGTGCACTAGTTTACAAATAAGAGTTGCTATTTTTTCAAAGAAGCATGTACTTGCACATGTATAAAAAATAACTTGTCATAGTCACGTAATTATCACTTGGGAATTCAATTACGGTGTGTGTAAGTATCGATGTAGGACAAAGCATTACTTCATTTGTTTGTGAATAAAATATTGCTTATTTCTTAAATATTATTTAATTTTAAAACGGAAACAACGCAGAAAAAATTAATGACAAACCTCTGTATAAATCAACTAAATTTTAATTGGTAGCGTAGGTACGGTATCTAAAGAAAACCTTAATATCGTACTTGTTAATATTTAGGTTAAGTGTCCTTTTAAGTAAGTACGTTAAAATTTTAGTTAGTGGAAACGGAGGATCCTGTACCTAAATACTGAATATACCATTTTTTTTTTAAATATTTGCATTTCACAATGAGCTGGACTAAACGAGATCTCTAGATCACCTATTTCATCGATTTTAATTTCACCATCTATTTCAGAACAGTCGGATTCATATTCAGACTCCGATAAAGATTGGAATGAAAACCAATAACGACTAATATAGCGATATTAGGAGGTATACTATGCTATAAGCTATAACCAAAACATCGACTGCGACCTACAACTGGTTTTTTACTTTAGAGAGCGCAAATATCCTGTTAATTCTTAAGACCGGGGAAATACATATTTTAAACGATGTGAATTCACATTATTCGCGATAGTCGACAGTAAATCGTGGTCCGGCTAATAACCGGCAGCCGGCAGTAAATCCCCGAACGCATACTGCCCATATTGCTAACAAACGTCGCTTTAGGAAATATGGTACCTGGAGATCGGTGATTAGAACACAATACAGTAAATAACGGTAAATAACGTTAATTATTTAGCACAAGAACCGGTAATTTTTTATATCAATTACCAGTAAATTACGGTAATAAATTTGTGGTCATTTACGGTAATTTACCGTTATTTACCACGGTAATTTATCGGTAATTTACCAGTTCACATCACTGTAAGTGACAAAATAAATTGTTTTAAAATTGATAATTGGCAGGTACACACAAGTAGAGTTACTGTCAATGGTCACGTACGCCTATCTGATATTGTTTATTTTATTTCAGAAAGACACGTGGCATATAATGATTAACAAAAGCATGCACCAGCTTTTATTCGAGCCAAATAACTTAAAAACTATCAATTTTTGCATAGTTAAAGATAATCCTTTTTTAAAGAATAATAAAAAAGGAATAAAAAAACATAACTAAGAATTATCATTCAACCAGTGGCGTAACAATGGAGGGAATTCATTTAAAGGAACGTTTACAAATTTTAGTTTCGTCCACAATACAATATGTTTAGGTTGAAGGAAATCTCAGATACTTGGACAATAAACTGTGGGTGTATAGAAAAATTACGTTTTATATGTATTCTAATAACTGTCCTTTGATTTTTAGCCCTGAGGATGACACCGATCAGTGTCGAAACGTTGGCGTTTTGATTTAAATATTTAATAAATATTGAAATATTTTTTTGCCATTTACGAATTATTGTAAAAAAAATATTATGATTTTTGAATTGTAGCACCTGTATCTTGAAAATTAAGCACTTAAAGGACCTATATTCCTACCTAATTTGCGAGGGCTATCACCTGTCAAACATCCTAACGAGGATGCCTGCTACATGCAGTCGTCCAAGAAAGGGTCAGGCGTCTCGAACAAAGACACACACATTCAGCCTAGATGTGATGTACCAACCTCGCTAGGTGAGGTTGCAAACGCCATAAAGAGGCTAAAGATCAGAAAAGCACCAGGTGTTGACAAAATCAGCAACCTGATGCTTAAGAAGCTTCCCAAAAAAGGAATCACAGCCACGGCTAACGTCATCAACGCGATGATGAGACTTCGCCACTTTCCTGATAGGTGGAAGGAGGCTGAGGTGATCGTAATACCTAAACCAGGTAAGGATAAGACCTATTACAAAATGATCAGTCTCCTCTCAGCTGTGAGCAAGGTGGCTAAGAGAATGATCATTAGAAGATTAAACAACAATCTCGACACGATCCCCTGCTTCAAATACGGATTCAGGAAGGGACACTCCACGGAGTAACTACTGCTAAAAGTAGTCGAAAACATAACAAGCGGCTAGAAGACCTAGAAGTCTAATTGTGCGACCACACAAACGCGACCAGTACTAACTAGCACAGAGCAGGAACGGATTAACGTCCAATATTGCTCCCAATATCTCAACAAGAGCCAGAAGTCCAGTTCAATACGAAGAACAGAACTGTATAGGAGCCAATCTCGGAAGTTCTCCACTCCGGCCTGCAGTAGAGTAGAGACCCCCTTGGAATAAAACACAGGCCGGAACATAGCTGAGCTTTTAGTGGGTATGCCATTGGTGAGTCCCCACCCCAGAGGGGTGTGCGTAAAAGAGCATTTTCTCAGACCACAAAAAACTGTCAAGCGTTGTGGGACGAATATCCGGGCACCCTATATACAATGAAAACCCCTTCCAGCGGTTGAATTACTTTCCGTTAAATAGGTTACATAGTGTTATAATTTACTATGTAACCTATTTAACGGAAAGTAATTCAACCGCTGGAATGAAAAACAATCTATAATTATCGCTTGAAACCAAAATTCTATGAGCTAGAAGAGCCAAAATGTTAAGAACATAACAGAGAAACAGATGCGATCTTATTAACCAATTTCTGCATGAAACCCCACAAAGATTAATCGTTTTTACGACCTATCGATTATCCTGTCGATATCACGATTTTTAAACAAATAATAGCCGAGATTTACAAAGTTTTATATTTTGATGTAATAATAAAATACTCACCTATTTGTCAAATGCAGGGTACTCCCCAGCGATCCTCGTCTGTTATTTTTATGAACATCGCACTTGGAATTGTGTTTGGTCTCCACCTCCACATGAACTTCTTGGGAATTTTGATTGTCAATCTTCACGTCTTGAAACAACGCTTCAAGGCGTTTGATTGCAGCCGAATGGTTAAAGGTACTGCTCATATCTTCCCTAAAAAATATATTAAGAATATTAACATATTAAATTTAAAAATTTTTATACTATACCATTCAAAAACATTCCTATCGAATTGAGAGCATGCGGTTTTAAATTAACGAAAGAGAACATCTAACTAACCTGAATTAACTATACCATTTGTGTATCCACGTAAAAACTAAATAAAAACTGTATCTAATGACTTTGAACAAATCAAATACCATTCAAAAATGCATCATTGCATCGTAACAATGCGCGCGGTACTTCACAATAACGAAACTGGCTAGACGCTAAAGCTGGATTTATAGATTGACATAACATAAGCATAGCATAGACGTAGCATAGCATAAGCACATTACAAGAAATGGTCGATTTATAAAATGGGCTTGTGCTATGTTGCGTCTGAGGCGTAAATCGAAAATACTAACCTTACAAATTTCATAATTTTGTTTAAAATGGTTTAAAGAAGTATTTCATAGAGTCTTACGTATATTAATTTATAAATCCTTACCATTCTCAAAAAGAACAAGCATTCATAAAGCCAAAACGCCAAACTTTATTGAACATCGCATATGTCATTCTCTCAAAAGGTAAATATTATTAAAATTCTGTGTTTTCGTTGGTCGAAAATAAGCACATAGCATAAGAAGTTGAATATTGGTCAACTTCTTATGTCAAGCTTATGTTGTGTTTTATGTTATGTCGATCTATAAATTGCCTAACTTAAATATGAATGTTTAACTTCTTATGCTTATGCTATGCTTATGTTATGTCAATCTATAAATCCAGCTTAAAGCTGACGATCAGGAGATATAAAGAACGGAAAACACTTAGGCAGTTCAGGTACTAATTTTTTGAATATAGAAGAAACGTATACACTTTGAGCATTTTAAATAAATATGCTGTTTACATCGCTTATAAAGAATATATACTTAAATGCCAGAATGGTAATAAAAGGCGAAAAAGGGAGAGTATACATACCTCAGTGCCCGAGTTAGTGCCCTGCACGGGTCGAATTTTTTAGACTCGGCCCGACCCGACCGCGATTTTACTAAATATACATAACGCCAGCACAAGACACGCCTACCGTAATACGTCAGCTTTAAAAATCTCCGATATACTCGGCGCCAGCACATCGCACTAAATATACTGCGCTCCAGCACTTGGCCTGATGGAAGCAGATGTATAGAAGTTTGGCTCAAGTGAGAATGCGTATTTTTGTGTGTTAGTTAGTTTTTTGACATGCATTGGGTTAGCTTGGGTTAGTTTTTTTTGGTTGCGTCTTGCAGCAGAGCATTACATGAAGAGAAAATGTAAAACAAAAATGCATTTCGAAAATAGGTGAAAGACTATAATATACCTGACGTATTAGGATGGACGTGTCTTGTGCTAGCGTGAAGTAAATTTTGTAAAATCGCGTATACGTCAGGTATATTATTATAGTATTTTTCACCTATGGAAATGCAAAGAAATTTTACATTTTTACTTCATGCAATGCTCTCCACTCGCTTCGCTGTGACTGCGGGACGCAACCAACAAAAACTAACCCAAGCTAACCCAATGCATGTCAAAAAACAAATTAACCCAAAAGAAAATAAATACCAAAAACTTTCAAGGGACGCCCGTCGAAACCATTGCCTCGCATTCTCACTTGAGTCAAACTTCTGCACATCTGCTTTCTGCTATCCAAGATGACACCAAGCCTTGTGCTGGAGCGCAGTATATTTAGTGCGATGTGCTGGCGCCGAGTATATCGGAGATTTTTTAAGCTGACGTATTATGGTGGGCGTGTCTTGTGCTGGGGTTAAGTATGTTTAGTAAAATCGCGACCCGACCTGGGTACGAGAATCAGTCATTATAGCCCGGCCCGAGTTTGTTAGGCCCGACAGGGCCCGATCCGATTCTATTTTATAAATAACACCTTTAAGCCGTTATACAGCTAAAAATATACTCACCATAGACAAGTGTTGCTATATTTGCCTATAGTCAATGTATTTAAAAAAAAGTGTATTCAGACGAATGGGGGACATTATCAGAACTTATTTTAATAAATTCACTATCAAATTTGAGCTTGTTACGTGTTTCTGTTTTATAACATAATTTATTTTTTATTGCAATATTTTAATTAATGACAAATATCTCTAAAACGAGTAGGCATGGCGAGATCAATGAACTATACCTTTTTATCCTCTTTGTTTATAATGTGTTGTCTTAAAGAGCCCGAAAGTAAAAAAAAAATCCGGGTGAAGTTATTCATCTACGCGCCTATAACTAGTACCATCAGAGAGGAACAGCTAGAAAAATCATATTACTCAGCCTCGAAAATATAATACGTGCATTTAAACAAGCAACATTTTAGTAAAGCATGATTGACCCGAATCGAATGTTCTATAGCCTATTAGTTCTGGGACACCTTGTATACATTGTATGTATGCTTAAATATTGCATATGTTTATAACAAATTTCTCAAATTTCATTTATAATATGTTACTATTACTACTATTATTTACTATTAAATTATATAACGTGCGTAATAAACTTTCTTACTTTTACTTCATGATGTAAGTAGGTCTTTATAATTGGTATCGTACTTGGCCCGATCATTCTAAATTTTTTTGAAAGAAAGACATGAAGTATTCTTGACAGATATTAAATAACTTGGACAAATGGTTTCTCATCTTGAAAATTAACTGCACAGTTGGTTACGTAGCACGTATTACCACATATTATGATAAATTGGGCTTAAAAACTGATGGTACGAACCTCTTCAGCTTTGGTATATTTACATTTACATAAACTCAGTTTTCAAAAAGAAAATGCGCAAATAGCGGCCGAGCCTAGATGAACGATCAATCGATTTGCAGGAAATCTTGGATATGCAATAAGAAAAAAATAACGTGATTGCCTGGGTTAGTTTGTCTCTAATTTTGTAAATATCTGTAAGATTTATTTGCATTTAGTAAATGTAGGCAGAAATAATAGGTTTGTTCTAGCAGCGATTTCAAACGGTTCCAAACCGTACGGAGTTTGCGCATAGCCATATAAGCGACGCTTATATCGTTATGCGCAAACCCTGGACGGTTTGAAATCGCTGCTAGAACAAACCTATTATCATTCACAGAATTTCATCAAAGCCAAATCCATATTAGATTTCAGAATTCGGTTTTATTAATGAATTAATTAATCAGCGGAGAAATAGACCGATATAATAAGGCCTTTATTATCACATACAGGGTTAGTAAAAAGTACCGCAACACTTAAATATTTCCAAAATCGCTAAAGCTGCATTTACAAAATTCGGTCCCAGAGGGTTTCCGGGCATGCGATTTAGCATGATATCGGCACTGTTGCCAGTTTTGCGCTACACGTAGTCATTTGTTATCTTAAATGGAACGCCGCATTTGTTTTTATTGCAATAAATTGGGCGTATCAAATTTAGTAAGACCCCAATTTTTCAAAATTTCCTCTCTACTAATTGCGTGACAACAACGCAATTTAGTAAAAAGTACCGGAACGCTTCAATATCTTCAAAATCGCTAAAGCTGCATTTACTAGATTGAGTACCTGGGTATTCTTGAGCATGCAGAATTGACCAATAGTATCGCCATTGTTGTCAAATTTTCCAATTTAGTATTCCATATTTATTTTTATAGCGATGGATTAGGTGAGCCAAATTTAATAAAAAACCAAAATTTCATTTGGAATAAAAGAAGTAATAGTAGGTTTGTTCTAGCAGCGATTTCAAACGGTACAAAGCCATCCGGAGTTTGCGCATAGCAATATAAGCGACACTCATATCGCTATACGCAAACTCCGGATGGCTTTGTACCGTTTGAAATTGCTGCTAGTACAAACCTTATATGTAATGTCAATTTTGGAAAACTAATATGTTATTCTAAAATGGAGTTGTGTTTGCTCTAAAGCTCCAGACATTTCAGAAACAAGGGGCTATTTTTAGGGTCGGTCAAGTTTGCCATTAAACAAATTTCAATATAAATGAAGCATAATTTTGCACACATTTTGCACACCGCAAATAAAATTTTGCACACGCACACAAGAAAAACTAGAGCTGTTTTTTTATACAAAATTGAAAAATGTTGATGCCATTCGATTGGGCAAATTTTGCGCAATTTTGCACACCTACTTTCAAATTTTGCACACTTTTCTGGGGAAAGTTATGAGAAGTTAAAGATTTGCATTTTTCCCCCCATTTATCAAAAAGTGTAAAAATTTTGATGCTGCTAGGTTCAACTAATTTTGCACACTTATTTTAAAAATTTTCACACTTCTGGGTAAGTTGTGAGCTGTTAAAAATTTGCATTTTTTCCCCCGTTTGTCATAAAATTAAGAACGTTGTATGCTACTATGTGCAGCTAATTTGGCACAATTCTGCACACCTATTTTAAAAATTTGCACAGGCTTCTGGGGAAAGTTATGAGGTGTAAACATTTTGCACACCTCATAACTTTCCCCAGAAAAGTATGCAAAATTTGAAAAATGGTGTGCTATATTGTGCAAAATTAGTTGAAACTAGCAGCATCAACATTTTTAAACTTTTTGACAAACGGGAGGGAAAGTGCAAATAATTAACACCTCATAACTTTCCCCAGAAAAGTGTGCTAAATTAGTTGAACCTAGCAGCATCAAAATTTGTCAACATTTTGACAAACAAGGTGGAAAATGCAAATTTTTAACACCTCATAACTTTCCCCAGAAAAGTGTGAAAAATTTGAAAATAGGTGTGCAAAATTGTGCAAAATTAGTAGAACCTAGCAGCATCAAAATTTTCAAACTTTTTGACAAACGGGAGGGAAAATGCACATCTTTAACACCTCATAACTTTCCCCAGAAAAGTGTGCAAGATTTGAAAATAGGTGTGCAAAATTAGTTGAACCTAGCAGCATCAAAATTTTTCCACATTTTGAAAAACAGGGGGGAAATGCAAATTTTTAACACCTCATAACTTTCCCCAGAAGTGTGCAAAATTTGAAAAATAGGTATGCAAAATTTGCCGAATCGAGTGGAATCAAAATTTTTCAATTTTGTAACAGACGGGGGGAACGGTCAAGTTCGCCCCCCCTATAGAAAACTTCCTTGTGTGGGTGTGCAAAATTTTATTTGCCCTATTTTCTAAAATATTCATAAGTAAACCGACAGACCTAATTTTCCGAAAGAACTGATCTTTTTAAAACGCAAATAAATAGTGTGTCCTGGAATCTGGAAATGGTGAGAGGGTGGACTTTAAGGCCACCGTACTTAGGCCCCGTTGGATCCCCTGTACATCTTCTTTAGGTCAAACAATCCGTCTAGGTCATCGCCCAGCCTAGTGTTGTAAACAAGGCGGTGATGTTTTCCCAGGAGGCTGTAATGGTTGGCCATCGTTCTCCAAAATGTATTCCCTTTGTTCCGAAACAGCGTCGCAATCGCAGAGCAGATGATCTATTTCGTCCTGCTATTCATCGTCTCTGCATAGAGATGTTATCATAATCTCATTGTGTAGAGATGTTTCCTTAGCTGGCAGTGCCTAGTCAGAATATGTATCAACGTCGCGATAGGTAGGTTTGAAAGGCCGGCTCCCATAATATTCGAACCGGCGGCCGGCTTCCATAACTTTCGAATCGGCTCCCTCTCCACCCCATTTTTCCGCTAATTTGTTACCTTCGCACATGTGCATGTCCCTTAACCTAGCACACAGAAATTCTGTTTTTGCAGACGGCATCCTTCAGTGAATTGTGGCATTCTAGTACTCACCTGGCTGTAAGTTTATAACTTTTCGGGGCCAGTAGTGCTTGTCTACTGTCCGTGTATATTTCAATAGTCTTATCCTCAATTTTATTGCGAACAATCTCTTTTGCGGCTATGGATAACGCAGCAAGTTCGGACTGAACTATGCTTGCGTGTCCCTCTATAGACTATTTGAGTTCAATTTGCAAGCTTGGGAAGTAAATTCCACAGCTTGTTCCTTCCTGGGTTTTTGAGCTATCCACGAAAATGTTAACCGCACCTTCGGTTATAGGCTCATTTAGTTTTATTTGTATTGGGAGGTATGCGGTCTGCGCTGGCTTGCAGTAGTGGCAGTCCTCCGGCTGCCCCTTCCCACAGGTGGCTTCTAGCCTCTTCACATTCTATGCTGGGTTGCACACCAACGACTCTGAGCCTTAGCAATGTACTCAGAGCCACCTCCTTTAGATACATATCTAGGGACGGCAAGCACAGCATTACTTGCATGACTGTGGTTGGGGTTCTATGTACCTGACTGAGCTTAAGCCCGGTCGTTTTTTGTTGACTCTTGGGTCACCAAACTACGACTCCATAGGTAATCGTGGGTTTTATGATAGCAGTATAGATTCACATTACGACCCCGGGTTTCATCCCCCAAGTTTTTCTCACGGTCCTGCGCCACTGTTCATAAGAAATGTATGCCTTCTTTAGTCTTCGTTCTAAATAATGTGTTACGTCAACAATTAAAAATACTTTAATTTAAATGGTCATGTATGATTTCCTGAGGATGTAAAATGATTTATTTAAAAACATTTAGGGCGTATAGACATTTACCAAAGAAGTACCGGATTTTCCAAGGATTTACTACGAATTTACAGTACTAGTCTAAAAAAAGAAAACTGTATAAAATAAAGATAAGCTTTGATTTAGAATTTAAATTATAAGAATAAAAAAAGGGGCAAGTCAGAAAAATGTGTTCCTCAAAAGAAATTTAAACCAAGTATATTTTTTTGTTTTTAGAAGTTATGTTGTTTGTATGTTGCCCATTTTGTTTATTTAATGTTTAGGTTGCTCTCCTCATACTTTATCTAGGCTTGGAACTGGCTCAACAACAATAAAACAACAGCTAACGCTAAAATAGGAATACGATTAAAAGCCAACGGGCTAACCATTGAATTAATAAAAGTTTAACACGAAACAAAAAATAATATTTTAAGGACAGTATTTTTGAATTAAATGTTCAAAGTGTGCGCCGTTATTGGCCAGACAATATCCCAGTCGATCATAAAACTCTCGCAGTGTATTGTGTAGCGCAAAAATGGTATATCTGGCAACATTACCGATATCATGGTTGAATTCCGCATGCCCCGAAACCCTCAGTTACCGAATTTGATACATGCAGATTTAGCGATTTTTGAAATATTTAAGCATTCCCTCGAACATTCCCGTACTTTTTACTAATCCTGTATGTGTGAAGATACAATCCCTAATTTTAACAATCTAGTAGCAAAAGGATATTTTGTAAAAAGTTGCACAAATAGGTTTTTAGGTAACTTCAAGCGGGCATGTTGGTAATTATAGCCAATTTAGATTATATCTTGGATTGCTGGCAATAACGCAATAATTGCAGTGAGTATAATTTTAACATCAAATTAAGAATTGACAAATTTTAGGCAAACATTTACTTAATGAAGTTAGGAAATTGTGCATAAATGTTGTTTCGTTCGTACAAATCGAATATGTTTTCTTTGGTACTACATAATATGTGGTAATACTATTAATTATTATTATTATTATAAACATTTCGCGTCTCAAATAAAAAAGTTGGTTCCTTCATATTTAAAGGTCAATAGTTCTATGTAGAAACTGCTCGTCAAAAAAAAAACATTTGCATAAATTCTACATCGCTATAATTTGAAAACGAATTGGCGGATTTTTATGAGCTTTTCAGAACCTGAACGGTCGTTTCATTGAAATATCACGTACGTGGAGGTGTTGCTTTGCGCTAACAAGGATATTTGAGTATGATACAGAGAAGAAAGAAATTCAAAAATTATTTTTAATAGTCCAAGCTATTGCAGTTGCGTCAATATTTGTTTGTTGTATTACATACGAGGTGTGATTTGATGTCAATCTCAATATATTGAGAAGATTTTTTCACTTTTTTAATCGAACCCTTCTGACACTTTTGTTCAAAAAATTACGAAATTCTACCATAGCTTCATTAATAATAATAATAATATTTCTATCGATAGTCAAACAAATTTTTATTCAAGCACAGCCAGCATTATATCGAATGTTTGCATTTTCAATTTTTCATTGTGCAGGGTAGAAAAAAAAGTAAGCAATGCGATGAATCTAAAATTGTATTTATTGGAAATGCTGTTAATAACTTTTTTTCGGCTTTGGAAGCTTGGTCTTTTATCATTGTGTTGTCGGTTGCCGATCGTTCAGATTGTCAAACCAAAACTTGAAGGCTCGTCTACATGAGCACCGCTCAAGACATTTAGAGAGATAATAATATTCAATGAATGGAGTGACCTGCTAGAGCTTCCGATATAAAATATTATACAGCGTGTGAGGATTAGACTAAAATTAAGGTTGAATCCGAGGGAGTATGAGTATAATAATCTGGATGACTTAGCGAATGCAACAATTAGAGCATAGTGGAAGGATGTTCCTCAATATTTGGTTGCGGGTAGCGGATGTGCAACCAGTCAGAGGTGAGCCAACGAAATGTGAATGAAATCGTGACCGCTGAGTAAAGACAACTTACATTTTTTCAATTTCTGTCTTGCTTTGTTTTCCACTCTATAATATAGAAATGTACTTGTTAGAGCAAGACGGTTTTCAGAAATGATGACTAAATGGAACTGTTTTGCAGCATCTAAAGAGTTGGTCAATAAGCGTAAATTCATTTAGAAACTACAGCAGTTTTAAAACAAGGTTCAAAGTATTTTCCATTTTTGAAAAAAAATTGATAATGTTTGTCCGAACGCTTCAAAACATTGACAAAAACGTCTCGAGATATCGACTTGTACTTCAAATCGCACCTATTATGTCATAGAACAAACAAGTACTGACGCAAATGCAATAAATAGATCAAATTTTTCAATTTTTGGAATACTTTCTTCTCAGTCCTGTATAATATCCGAATATACCTGCTAACACAAAGCGCCAATTTCGCGTGAAATCTCAATTAAACCGCCTTTCAGGATCTGAAAAGCTCATCAAAATCCGCCAATTCGTCTTTAAGCTATAGGTTTTTATAAAAATTATGCTCAAAATGTGGTTTTTCGTATCTTTTTTTATACGAACGCTTTATTTAGAGATTAAAAGCCAAAAACTTCAAAGTGAACCGGCTTGGTATAGTCAATCCTAAAATCGCTCTAGTTTTTATCACCATCTCCAGCCTTTTTATTCCAAGCGGCTTGGGTTCAAACTGACTTGATGTGTCGAAACAAACTGTGATATTTCAATTGTTATGACTTTGTGAGTTAATTAATGACAAATCTATTATTTTTTAAAGGCTTCAACACCCGAAAACTCGCGTGGTTAATACTGGCTTTTTAGTTGTATTAAATCAAATGGATACTTTTTGCAGATTGCTTTTTTATCGTGGATTAGAATGGTCCATAAATCTATATTTTTAGATTCAATAATTGTGTGCTTGACGAGTCCAAAAAATCCAGCTTAACCAAATTAAGTGTCTAGTAACGTGGATGCTAACAATTTTGTTAGAACTTGTAAGTTCTGTAACCAGACGCCAAAATACCGTGAAAAGTTCACAATATATTAATAACAAATAAATAAATAAATAAATAATAACTTTGAAAATAAATGATATAATAATAGCATTGACTTTTCAAGAAATAAATTAAATAATTGTAGGACAATGATATTAAAAAAAAGTTACCTTAATTTAGTTTTTAACTTTGCCTGCAGTGCTGCTGGGTGGATTGAGTAGCCCAGTAGTACTGTTGCCGGTCCCAAGCCCGGATAAAAGAGAAGGGTTAAGCGAGGGACTAACTATCCCTTCTTGGAAAAAAAACCATATAGTTACGACAACGAAACACACGCCTCGGACCCGGACGGATCTCTTAAGACGAAACACGCGACGAAAAGGGACAATAAATTTCGGAACATGGAACTTACTTAGCCTCTATAGACCCGGAGCCTCTTCACTGGCCGTTAAAGAACTGGAAAAACAAAATATGGACATAACAGCCGTTCAAGAAATCAGGTGGCTAGGGAATCGAACTCAAAGAGTGGGAAATTCGGTATTATTATATAGCGGAAATAACCAGGGACGACACCAATTTGGGACAGGTTTTAGTCAGGGAACCCATGGCAAAAACAATCATGGAGTTTAAACCAATAAGCGAACGTCTCTGCTATATGAGACTGAAAGGAGATTGGTATAATTACTCGGTGGTCTCAGCCCATGCCCCGACAAAAGAGAAAGACGAGGAAATAAAGGATACCTTCTATGACGAACTAGAAAATCTTATACTGAGTATACCAAAATATGATATGCTAATTATTTTGGGAGACTTTAATGCCAAAGTCGGCAAAGAAGAAGCCTATCAAACAACTATAGGCAAGCATAGTCTCCATGACACTACCAACGACAATGGAACCAGACTTCTCGACCTGGCTACGTCCCACAACCTCCTAATAAAATCAACCATGTTCGAACATAAAAAAATAAACAAAGATACCTGGATTTCAAATGACGGATTCATAAGAAACCAAATCGACCAAGTCATAATAGATAGAAGACAAGGTAGTAACTGCTTGGACGTCAGAAGCCTCAGAGGAGCAGACGCAGATACGGACCACTTCCTAGTAAGGGCAAAGATTAGCCTAAGAATCTCCACTTGCCCAACGCCTAAGAAGGAGACCAGAACAATTTGGAATACGGGAAAACTAAAAACAGAAGAGACACAAGAAAGGAACCAATAAAGGAGCCTCAAGACGAAAACATCATAGATGAATTATGGGCTAACATTGAAGAAGCAATAGCCACCGTATTCAAACAGGTACTTGGCAAAAAGAAAAACCAGCGAAGGAAATGGTTCGATGATGACTGCAATAGGACACTTGAAGCACGGAACCTGGCTATGAAAAAAATGTTACAACATCCAACAGCACCTAATATAGAAGAATATAGACATCAAAGAACAGCAGCAAGCAAAATGGTGAGGGAATACCAGCTATCAATAATAAGGGAAATGGAAGAAAATAGACAGAATGACCGAACAAAAGAGTTTTTTAGCGAAATCTCAAACAGAAAGCAGGATACCAACCCAGAGAAGAAAATTTTCTCACAAAAATAATGAAGCTCATAACCAACGAAAAGGAGATTCTAAATATGTACCTGGAAGAAATACTTCTGTGAACTGCTCAATGATGGGGAAAATACAAATACGCCACCAACAAATATACCAACGGCCGAAATAGAAATACAGCCACCGTCGTACGAAGAAACAGTGAAGGTAATAAAGAAATTGAAAAATAGCAAAGCTTCAGGCAGCGACGGCATACCTGCCGAATGCATAAAATCTGGCGGAGAAACACTCCACAAGGCCATACATAAGCTTATACAAATCATCTGGAGGACAGAGGCCCTACCGGATGGGTGGAAGGAAGGGGTAATCGTCCCTATACATAAAAAAGGAGACAAAAAGAAATGCAAAAACTATCGTGGAATAACTCTTCTGAATACATGCTATAAGATACTCTCCAATATCCTGCTAGAGAGAATGAGACCATATGCCGAAGATATTTTTGGGGAATACCAATGTGGTTTTAGATCAAATAAGTCCACCGTAGACCAGATTTTTACCATTAGACAAATAATGGAGAAATGCTGGGAATTCGACAGAGAGCTCCACCAAATGTTTATTGACTTCAAACAGGCATTCGACAGAGTATGTAGATCAAAGTTGTAGCAAGCAATGCAAGAACACGGATTCCCAAAAAAACTTATATCGCTGACAAAAGTATGTATGGAGGATACGCGATGTAAAGTAAGAGTGGGACAGAGTCTCTCCGACTCCTTCAGTATCAATAATGGTATCAAGCAAGGTGACGCCCTCTCACCTCAACTCTTTAACATAGCATTGGAATATGTAATTAGGAACTCCAAAATCGAGAAGCCAACTGCTATCTTTCATCAAGAGGGACCCAAACTGCTCCTGGCTTTTGCAGACGATGTCGATGTGACTGGCAATAGCAGGATCAACCTCAAAGACTCCTTCATAAAGTTCGAAAAGGAAGCAGAAAGGATAGGCCTCAAAATAAACGAGGATAAGACCAAGTATATATTATGTACCTCAGTAGAAATAATCGGAACCGAGATAGAGTAGGACAAAACTTCTCTATCGAAGACTACAACTTTGAGCGGACAAGACAATTTAAATATCTGGGTACAAGTATTAGTGAAAACAACGACATCACAGAAGAGATAATAAAACCTAATAAAAACTAGAATACTTACCAGGAAAACTAAGCTGAATATATACAAAACAATTAAAAGGCCTGTCGTAATATATGGATGTGAGACCTAGACACTAACGGTTGCAAGCGAAGAACGACTTAAGGTATTTGAAAGGAAAGTGCTAGGAAAAATATTTGGCCCAACTAGACACGAAAATGCAGGGCAATATAGAATAAAAACCAACCAAGAACTCAAAGAACTCCACACTGATACCAGCATAATAAACAAAATAAAGGCCAGGAGACTACAATGGGCACTGTGGGCAGGACACGTTAAAAAATGCCAGATGATAGAATGGTAATACTGGTGTGGGAGGAGGTTCAAGGGGGAAAACGTCCATTAGGCCGGCCCCGCCTCAGGTGGAGAGATAATATTAAAAAAGACCTAAAGCCATGAAAATCGAAGCAATCGGATACTTGATAGAGAAGGATGGAGACGTGTGGTTGAGTCGGCAAAAACCCACCCATAAGCCACAGATGATGATGATTAATTTTATTTTTTTCAAAATCGTCTATATTAACCTTTGTTCAAGCCAAGGTTGATAAAATGTAACCTGCAACTCTTGGGCAACCTGATAACGTATTCTATAGAACTGGTCTATGTCACTCTGGAATATTCAATATACTTTTTTAAACATAAAGGCCCCTCGCGGGAAAGTTTCGGGGTAGTTTTGATTTTCTCCATTCTTTATATTTTTTGGGGTGCTGAATCAGAATCTGAGGTTTGCTAAGAAGATTTCGTGACGCAAGATTGAAAAAAAAACGCAAAAAAATAAAAAATTGTACTCTTGTCGGAAAAACACTTCTATTCAGAATGAAAACACTTCTATTCAGAATGAAATAAAGCATGAATTTCATGCTTTAAATTAACTTGTAGAACGAACCTTTTGGGCTCAAGCGCTAGTTGAAAATTGTCGTATTTTATTTGTCTCCCCAAAACCCCACCTTTTTCACTCCAAAAATCTAATGTATTATTAAAAGATCACTTAGTAAATTCCTAGCTCCAGTCAGAAAAAAAAGGATTTCGAAAATTACGTTGTATTTAAATTTTGCAAACATAATTCCGTCTTTCAATTTTATTCATTTTCTTCCGGCCTTCCTAAATGATTTTATAATTGCTGTTTAAAACCTCAAATGGCACCACGGCCAGACATATGCAGAAATCTGCAGTAGTTATGTTTCCTATGTAAAGGCAAATTGCAAATGGAATGCCGTGGCCATTTTCGTTGGCTACGCCATGACACCACTACTCTCATTGATCAGTGAAGCTCCTGAGAGCACCAAGCGAATAGAGAGAGAGCGCGCAAAGAAAACATTCTGCGGCAATATCATTTACTGAATGGATGGTGGTCACTGACTCGCGAGAGTTTTCTTGTAAATTGTACAAACAAGAGCCGGATGATATTTTATGCTTATGAAGAAGTTGAAAGAAGCAAACATTGAGTCTCAACAAGCAGTGGAGGATGCTGACATCCTAATAATTACAACAGCACTACTTAAGATAACTCCTTCAAATAAATACGTGACAGTGGTGAGGGGATTCGTCTATGTAGTCCTGATATAAGAAATGTTTCTTTAATGAAACCAAGAACAAGCCTCACCTACGAAACAAAACCCTATCAGACCATATATTGTTCCTGCACGCGATGAGTGGTTGTGACACCACTACCATCAAAGAAAATTGAAATTTTTCAGTCCTGCAAAAGAACAATGACTTGGTATCAGTTATTGAGGCTTTCAAAGATCCTCGAGCTCACCAGGACGAGATTACCCAAGCAAGCAACATGTTCCTCATGGCTTTGTATAGGAATCGCCGAGAGACTAGTTTAAACGATTTAAGATACAGGTATTATATATCATCATCTTATAAAAGCAAACCCAAGATTGCCGCACTACCTCCCACTGAAGCTGCTGCAGGAGAACATTCGCTGAGAGTTTACTCTTAGGTGCAGCATTGGTTATCTGGACAAACCATATTCAATGAACAACAAAGAGATCAGAACGAGTGGGGGTGGAAAAAAATAAAGAGTGGTCTTGTGCTCGTTGCAAACACGTCCAAACCAGCAGTTTAGCCCATTTCTTGTAAATGCAAGAAAAGCTGCCAGCGAAATTGTGGATGCAGGAAAGTAGGCCTTTATTGCTCTCCAATATGTACAACATGCAACGGGTTGTGCGAAGATGTCGGGCAGCCGGAGACCAAGAACTGTCTGAAGAAGAACGCTCACACGATGTGGAAGGTGTGTATAATCGCAAAATCAAAAGTTAATGCTTTTTCACTTCTCTTATTTTCCAGCTCGATCTCCGATGCTATTTATGGAAGAACCTGATTCTCTACCAGGACGTTCCGCCATCGAGGAGCCTCAGCGAGGACCTTCCACCATGGAAAAGCCTCAGACAGGACTTGCTAAGAGAAAACAGCTCAAATAATGTGATAATGTAATAATAAAGTGATGAAGACAATGTTATTTGATAATAAATTAGCGTTTTACAGATAAAAGTGGCTTTTTGTGGAGATAGATAAAACACGCCACTTTTCAACTAGCGCCTGAGCCCAAACGGTTCATTTTGAATAGAAGCAATTTTCCGAAAAAAAAAATATGGTTTTCGAGTTATAAGCAAAGTCAACACCACAATTTTTAACTTTTTTGCACTTTTTTCAATGTTGCGTCACGAAATTTTGTTAGCAACCCTCATTCCGCAAAACATAAAGAATCGAGAAAATGAAAACTATCCCAAAACTTTCCTAACAAAAATACTATCTGTACCAGAAATTGTTCTTCATTATTGAAAATGTTTGCTTAAATTTATATCGATTTACCTATTTTTTTTTTAACCACCAAATATTAATTCCGGATCATCACTCCTTATAAGTAAGGCAATAAATATAAAAAGCAGCTAGCACCAAATCATCCTACACACCCACTAAAATATACTCAATCAACACGTTACTTTTTGGCCAAAGTAAATAAGGATGTGTCTTGTTTGCACTTGACATAGATTTTTGATGAGAAATTAAAGATATCCAAAACCGGCTATTTCGAGGTTTTACTTAATATTAGATTAAGGTCAGCGGTGATTATTATTTGGATGAATAATTGTTTACGTTTAAATCATTTGTATCGTAATAGTATTTTTACAGTGTCTATTGCAAATGGAGAATGCATGTATTTCAGATGAATTATAGAATCCATTTAAATCACCGAAACTTAAAAGATAATGTTTGTAGGCTTGACCACATTGTTTCATTTTTAAAAATTAATTATCAGTGGTAGAAATTTTGGTCTAAATGTTTATGGTTTGTGTAGAGAATATATCGTTTTACTTTTCCAGCTGCATCTGCTGTACTCAAATTAATAAAATAATACAAATTTCAAGATGTTGTAAATGTTCAACATGTCCACAACCAATTTCTTGGCTTAGAATTTCTTTTAGATATTCCTGAAATAGCATCTATAGAATTCAACTAAAAAATATAAAGCAACTCTGTATTACATGCCGAAAATGTGTTATTAGATGAATACTAATACTATGCGCCGCCCTTGGGAAAATTTAGATTTTTTATTTGCGACAAAGTGCTTTTCAGGTAATGAATGTACTGACCTCCTGACGTCTGAAAAGTCGTTTTGTATCTCAAGATTTGGCATTACCTAGATCCGAATCGGCTGAAAAAAAAATAAAAACGGATTTCACTCGTATTTTTTATTTTTTTTTCATAAAACTGTCAACCAAATTTGAAGAAACTATCAGGGCCAAAAAATTAGGATCCAAACAGCTGGATCCTTTGCATTCGAATATCCTCGATCCTTTGCACCACGCACTACATATTTATAATTTTTCCCTAGTTTAAACTTTAATTAAGTTTAAGGTTGATTGGTCGATGAAAATTTTCATAACATGTAAATTTAAAATGTTCTAATCGTTTCTAGTCACTGAATTTTAAGATTCATTATCTGGATCCGAAATAAAAATATCAGTCGAATTTAGAGAAACAGCAATTCTAACTAACTATCCGGATCAAAAATTAGGATTTTAATAGTCTGATCCTTTGCATTCGTATATAATCGATTATTTGCACTACGCAGTACCTATTTGTATCAACTTTAATTTCAAAGTTGGTTTGTCAATGAAACTTTTCATAATATGAAAATTTAAAATTTTCGAATTCTAATATCCTCGAATTTTTGCACTACGCACTACCTATCGGTAAATTATTCGTCTAATTTCAACTTTAAATTCAAAGTAGGTTTATCTATGAAAGGCTTCATAATATGTCAATTTAAAATTTTAAATTTAACTTATTCTGGATCTTAAGATTCGGAATTATTTTAATCTGAAATCGACTGGAGGAAGAAACAATAAAAACTATTTTCAGCCGTTTTTATTGTTTTGAGATCTATAACGAAGAGATTTTAAATTCACGCTAGCCTTAACGTTTTCGAAATAAAATATATCTAAGTACGGTATGCCGAGAAAGCATATTAAATGAACTTTTGGCAGCCTTTTTAATCCATTTCACCAAATGAGGACGTACCTGTTTAGCATCTATAAACCAAGACGCACCTATTTGTTAATTAATACTAAAGTTACGATTAAAATTATTTAAATGAAGTCAGACAGGTCTCATCCTTTTTGGTTAGCGAATATGTTTAACCCATGAGACAACAACGTAGCTGAAAGCCCACGTACACTATTTATTTGGGCGGATCAAGTATGTTTAGGTTTTTAATAAGTTGCAAAAATGTCGATAGTACAGTTAATTTATTTAAGCGGCTAGAATATTGAACGCCAAATTTCAACGTAGAAATTAAGTTAGAATGAGTGTGGCAAAAAATTTGGGAACATCGAAGTAGATACAAAATCGGAATTGTCCACAAATGACGCTGGCACGTAGAATTTATGCTTGGTTTTGGCATATTTTGAAAATATTTCCAAATAGTGATAAAAAGGTAATATAAAAAGTGCAGACATTTTCAGTCCAAGTCAAACCATTTCTACAAGGATTTAAATTAACAAAGAAGTATTTTTTCAAAAGTAAATAGCAGGTTGAATTTAGGTATAGGGTACGCAATAGATATGCGAAATGACCAGAACTTCACAAGACATTTTAATATTTAGAGAAATCTAGGTATCCATCAACAAAGTTGGCACATGTTCGGATCATTTGAAATTTTTGATTTTTTTTTTAAAACATGACAAAAATTTTAATAAAATGGATGTATTTCAAGGCTATTTGAGAAATATATACAATTTCGCTATTTCCAGACTTGTTTGAAATACTGCGAATTAGGGCGAAGTAAATACTTTCTTCTCGAAATTTCATATCCTTGGGCGTGGAATACTAGCAGTTTTCAGTCAAAACAAATCCAAAATATATATATATTTTTTTTTGATATTGCGGGTTCCTTTTGAAGTTAATAGTTGGACTTAAAAACGCATTTTTAGACTAGAAACTGTTATTTATTTGCCTAGATATTAGTACAAAGCGCCAGCTTCAAGTTCCTATAAAAACTGTTATTTGTCTATTTTTAGATGCCGTTTTTGTTAAATAATAATTGACTAATAGTTGTTTCCTTTACTATCATTAAAAATAGCGAAAATAACAGTGTCAATAATTATTATTCAGAATCCAACCTCAAGCTTAAGCTATAGGTTCTTAAAAAACACGAATTGCGAAATACGAATCGCGAATTTTGCTCCTATTTGTCGATTTCAAAATAACATGGCGGCCGGGAATCTGACAGGAACTTCATTTAATTTTCTGTGAATTTGCATGTTTTAAAATATGGGAGGCGAGAATATTGAAATGGATTTAATTTTTTGCGAATAATCCCGGTGAATTTGCATAGCGCCTACATAGCAGCATCTTCTTCTGTCCTTGTGATATATTTAAGGTTATATGAGAGTTTTGTTTGTTTGAGTGATTTGTAATATCCACAGATGTAATATCCTAGGGAAAGATGGGTAATCAATTCAAAAATATGTACTAAAGATCTCTCCCCAAATATTTTGATGTCTCTCTCTTGTTCTGTTTATGCTAATTTTTCTATAGCTCATTTTTCTAAATCAGTTTAGGTGTTTAAACCCGCAGTGCATCGCTCTTCAACGCAATATGTAAACAAGATAAGCGCTACACGATTCGCTAAACCAACTATACCATTACCGACGGCAACCGAACCATTACGATTGTTGTAAGCTAAAATATTAAAAATATTTACTTTTACGCAATTATTGTGGTTCGTTATATTTTTGTCGTTTTTTTAATTTTTTTTGTAAAAATCCTTTTAAAAACAATAATTTTTGTGGATATTTCTTATTTAGTGTTTAAAATGACAAGTAAGTGCACTGATAAAAATGTGGGAAAAAACCCTAATAAATATTTATTTGCTTTAAATAAATATTACTTAGATTAAATAAAATTGCTTCAATTTAAATGATTGGGCGTATTTGATTTTTTTTTGTTATTAATTTGCCTTGTGATAACAAGACGTTTTGTACTTTGTTTTTAATACTTTTGAATAAAAATGCTTCTTGGATATCCCTTTTAAACTTTTATCTTATTTACTATGAACAACTGTTGCTGTCATGAATTTGGTAATTAAAAGTTAAGTGTTGGTACATGCCTTTTACAAATCGGTGGGTTAAATAGGGTTCGGATTTTCGATTATTTACCAATTAAAAGAAAACTAGAACATATAGTTTATTTCAGCTAAAACGTGAAACCTAAATACGTCTGAGGAATAATAACAGTATTTTTTATTTTTGATTTTTTTTTAAGCTACATATGTGACATCTTTTTTTATACGGCTTCTAATCACTCATCTAAATGAATGTCAATAAATAGTCCTTTTAAAAGGATCAACACATATTTACAACAGCCAAAATTTCTTTTTTTTTTATTCAAGTCATCACCAACAACCCAACAAAAATAAGGCTTGAGCAAATAAAAATGATTTGATTCAAACCAAAGAAATCAAAGACATTATTTTTTACAAATACCCAAAATATTGGTTTAAATAACCGACCTATGTAAAATAAAACACGAAGCTCTTGGAACAAATATACCTCAGATTTCAATCAAAACACAAAGGTTTTAGAAAATGTATATGTTATATTTGTTCCGAAAGCTTTGGGCTTTAATTTAAATAGATCGGGTATTTAAATGATAATGTATTTAAATCAAATAATTTTATTTGTTTTAAAGTTATTTTTGTTTGATGTGAACATCGATTATAAAGTCATATTGTTTGTTCGGAATAAATATTTATTTCGAACAAAAAAATCTTAAAAATAAATTATATAAATATTATTTTTTATTCAAACAAAAATTTGTTTGGCCATTATCAAACAATACTTTGCTTGAATAAACTCCATTTTTTTTGGATTAAATAATTTTTTTTTCAGTGTGCGTGGTTTGTAAGAAAATAGGAAAATAAGAGGATTGTTTTATACTTCACCGGTAATTAAACAAACTCCAATAAGAAAATAGCACTGCCGTAGATCAGGACCATTAGCATTTTTTTGAACTATTAAAGATTAAAAGATGCAAGAAGTACCGTCACTTATTAGTGTCAATTAGAGTGACGGTAAAAAGATGCTTAAGCGAAAAAATTTAACAAAAATTGATAAAAAGGAAGCACTAAAAACAGAGTTTCATCCACAATACCGAAACAGAATTTTTGCACTCGACGCGCGTATCGCTAACCATGTTAGCATCATCAGGAGCTGATTAAAAAGAGTTTTACAAGAGGGCCACTACTTTGAACTCCGATTAGTTACTGATTAGTCAGTATTTTGAATATCACACATGTGTTAATATTATACTGACATTGACATATTCAAGACAGGTGACTAATCGAAGTTCAAAATAGTGGCCTCTAAAACTATTCGAAATGTATCCTTGTAAATGTATCACTTTCGATTTAAGTGACTGTCAGATCAAAGAAGAAAGATGAGCGACAGCATTGATGGTAAAATTACGAAGAAAACACAATAGGTTTGAAACAGTATATTAGAGTAGAGGAGATGGTGGTAATATGGAACCTGCTTATTATATGGAACTCCTCCTGTATTATAAAACTCTCAGTGGCATCTATATGTTAGTAATCAAAACTACTATATGACAAATGTTTAAATGAAATGTCTCTTAAAATAGATTAGAATAGAATCTCAATACCTTCTCAATTTCTATGGAAGAATATAATTTTTGTGGTCACGGCAGTAATTGTGGAATGGGGCAGAGACAGAGTCCAATGTCCCTTCTGAGATGAAAACTAACATCTTCTAGAAAACAGCATATCGTTTGCA
>MU182697.1:204895-249108 GCA_016904865.1 Pissodes strobi
TGTATGTTCTTTTATCACCTACAATTTCATAAAACCCCATACATTCCCGACCAATTTGTAACACACTGTATAGGTTATCTTTATCGAAAATAAAAGCATAAAAACATCAATCTCCGATTTGCTGGCAATTTGTAGGCATATCTTATTTTTGTTCTTTAGTAATGTTTATAATAGGCCAGTCATTGGGGATTTTTACCCGGGAATAACTGAAAGTTTTGAAGCTTTGCAGGTTTGTAGGTTTCGAATTCTTTCGACTTGGCGCGTTTTGTTAACGTGGTTTTCCCTGTAGGCTTATTCCATTGTTAAGTAAAATTGCCTTTTCTATCTACAGAGGCCGGACGGATTTGGTTTGTTCATATTAATGCTTTCAACGGCGAATACGTTTGTCTCTATTTCGGGATCAACGTCGATTTCTTTTAATTCGTCGAATTCTCCTTCTGTCGACAAAGGAATATCGAGCGGCAAGTCCAAGTTATCTTCCTCAGGTTTGTCCAAAGTAACTTGAGTGACATTTTCGCAGGTCCGTTGTAGACCCCGCAAATCATGGAGCATTTTAAGCCTGCATTTCTGCATCCACTGGCATGTTCACTTCTAATTACTTGAATAGGAGCTTGTAACTCTATGTTTTTCTAGAGTTCTTCAAAATGTCATATTTCCTTGGTTAAATAAGGCCGACGTCGCGCGTCGTATCACACCCACTTATTGCGTGGAGGAATAAGATTTTATGCTTCACCGCGCTAAACTTTGCGACAAATAAATATTTGGACTGTTTTTCCTTTCCCAGGCTTCAGGAGGTATACATTATCACGACACTTGCAAAGTGCTGTCAACAGAACAATGAGGTCGACATCCTCTCCAACCACAATTGCATATTCATACGAAGATGACATCTCGATAGCTGTATTTATTATTAATGTGTCTGCATCTTCTCTAGCCTGGATCACATTGAATCGCGCTTCTTCAAATTTCCGTTTCAAGATGGATATAAAGCGACCTTTATTTGCATCGTTTGATAAGAAGTTTGTCTGTGAAACTGTAGGGGACATAGAATCGTCAAACAAAACATCTGCTGTATTTTTCTTGTGATCTTCGCTGTCGCTCTGCGCTTTTCAGTTTAGCGGTTTAGGGAAATTTATGGAATATGTTGTCATTTAATCGGCTCTTGAGCTTAAACCGTTAACTTTGGCAAAAATATGCTAAGGACATTTTTTTACGAAATTTCCTCCTCTTTAATTTTGCTCTCTACATATTTTTTCGAAAAACTCCTAAGTTTGGAGATATTTGCAAAAAAACGTGTTTGGCGTCCATCTAGGCAAGATGGCGGCGCCGGCGGCAACTCTCGAATTGTACATTTTGTGAATTTTAGTTCTACACACCCAAACCTACAAACCTGCAAAATTTCAAAATTTGTAATTTATGGTTGTTCACTGATGTAATTTCAGAAACCGAGGAAAATTCTAGGAGTACTACCAAGAGGTGTTGCACCTTTAATATTAAGGAAAATGCAGCATTTTGGATTTATGGAGGTTTCCATGATCTACTTTAGCTCCTTTTTGAAAATAGGCGCCAAATGATGAGACCCCCGCGATGACATGTGTTTTCATGTTTTGAAAATCGGCAGTTCAATGGTTGGCCCAATCCTACTTTTATTATATATATTAACAATCTTAACTGGATGTGTTTTGGACTAAATTGGTCTATTTGGCTTTAATGGAATCACATATGAGATGCATTTTGTGTCCATGTTTGTGCTACTGTTAAACTCGATGTTTGCTTTGTAAAAAGAGCATTGTTTGCATTGCAGTTCTGCAGGCCACTCTTAGTTCAAGACAGAGTTTTGACGTATATGCCATATTTGCGTAGAAAGATGCGTTTTCCAGTTCCCACTACCGAGTTCTGCGCTTAAAAGACACTGGGTGCTCTATAAAATCCGGAAAATAAAATCTCCATAGGAATAAAGATCAATACTGCTATTTTTTTTTAATTTGTTGAGCCGATATAAGGGACTAAAGTTTATTAAAGTACAACCAAGCTCTTTGATAATGACCTGTGGCAGTCTCGGATATCATTTAATGTTTGTTCTGTTTTAATTTTTTGTCACTTGAATTTAAAGGAATTTGAATACGAGAAGCAGATTGTATTACAGAATATTTAGATTTTTTTTTAATTGGTTAATTGCTTTAGTCATTTGTTTCTGTTAATCTTGCGAGTAACAAAAAAAACATTATCAAGCACGCTTGTGTTTCATTATTCGGATATACCGCCTATACCGAATATCTCCCATTATGATTATCGATAAGCAATAATTTAATTTGTTTTTTCTTTTAAGTATTTGTACTTATTACTTAAATAAAATTTCAAGTACGCAAGTTTAAGTAAATACACTTGACACTGATTTTCGTGGAATTTGGTACTTGTATGTATGTACTTAAATTTAAATAATTCGAGTTACTTGATATTTTAAGTATTTCCTTTTTTTCTTTACTCAGGACTTACAACAGCTCGACTTGTAATAGATTTTTCTCAACAAAACTGCCTACACTATATTTGGAACTGAGTTGAATTGAAAAAATGCGTTTTAGCGTTATCGTGAACAGTTTCCCATCAAACATCAGCTTTAAAACATGACTAAATTTAATCAAACTTGCATTAATATTTTTACCTTTTGACATCGAGTTTTGTTGCTAAACAAATTATACCGGATGATCACGAATTACTGGCCAGGCTGTTCTTAGTGTTGCTTCCTCATAAAAAATAGCAACTGCTACTAAATTTTGATTTGAAACGGAAACACTATCGACCTTGATACATATTTTAAATAATATTCTCCCCTGTTCAATAAATTAAATTTTATTGATTTCAGATATAGGTAGCTACCTGGGTTTGATAAATTTATCTTCAACAGTAACTAAGAAAAACGATAGAATCATGTGTTTCTTGCGGAACGGTTTTCAGTTTTTTTCTGGCAAAATAACGAAGTTGAGACTGTTTGGTGTTAAACCGGAGCTGACATCAGAAGGTTTAGATAATGCTTGAATTTTACATCTAAACCAACTGCCTTATCATCGTTATATTAAGCAAATGCCTGTTTTCAAAAGGAAGCAGTAGCATGTTCAGGTAATGGAGAAATAAATAAACAATCCGAATAAACAAAATTCCTAGAGAAGCCAAAATCTTAATAACCAATTAAGCAGGCACCTACGTCTTATTGTAAACTTGTCTCATTTATATTTAATAACTTAATAAGTCACAACTATATAAAAACGCCTTAAGAGGAGCCATGATCGGAGGAATCCATTATTGATAAATAAATGCAGGTTATTTTTTTCTACTCACATTAATATAAACGTTCAATTTGCATCAATCCTACCAGCACTGGTTTTTACGGAAATTCAAAAACATAAATAATATAAAACGTAGGTGTAAGTAACATAATACAACAATCGGGCCTGGCAGTTTTACCATTTGTTTCTACGAAAGGAGTTCGGCGTAATCGCTAGATTTATCTCTAGGTGGTATTTAAAGAATTATATAATAACGGTACGGAATACATAGTTCACGCGCTTATAGTCTTAACATAAAAATTAAGTTCGGCTTCAGATGGGAAATGTAATATAGTATGCGCATTATTTAATCCCATAGAAATATACAGTGTATTCAAAGAGTAACGTAACAGCTACATATTTACTTACACGATTATTTAAAAAAAAATAAAAGTTCCAAATAGCTTTGAGGACTGTCAGTCCTAAATATTTATAACTACTCGGGGCAAACAATATTTAAACGTCCAAACTCTTGGTTTTGTTTTATACACAATGTTCTTCAGGATGGCTCACAAAAAAGTCTGATGGGGAAAGATCTGAAGGGCGGTAGCCGATCAAAATGTACCTTTCTAACGATCCAACTAAATGAAAAAATACATATAATGGTACATCATCCTGTTGGAATCAAATCGGTAAAATTAGAGCCCACGGCATTCCTCCTCACAGATATTATTGAATCTTTAACATCTAATGTGAACCAAATTTCCGGCAAATTCCCGGTCGGTGTTTATATTTGCCCAATTGGGTTTCTGTGAATTTTGCTAAACTTTTGATAAACCTTTATTCATGTACATAGAACAAAAAGTTGAAAACAAAAAAAAACAAAAAGTTACTTTATTTTATAAATTCTTGATCGACAGCTTTTTGTGATTGTTCAAGATTTTTTTCTTTTTTTCCTCCAATTATTATGCTTACTTCTGAAGCTTCCTTTTTTCTACTTTCCTCAAGTCACTTTCCAACTCTTTTGATATGTTTTCTTTTTGTGCTGTGTTATATCTTGAGGAGGCATCAGCATTTCCCATAGAGAGTATAACTGATTTTGTAATGTCTATACCTTGAACTCTGCCAATTTTTTGTAACGAGTCATATACACTAATCTTTGGCCTAAAAGTGAGTCTTCTTTTAAATGTTCAACCATAGTCTCTGCAGTTGCGTTTCAGTGAGAAATTGTTAGAAGAAGTTGGGTCACCTTTTTTAAACTTCCATTTTCAATGACTCCCCTAAAATCATCTACTCTTTCACATCTGGAGTAATTTTTCATTTTATTTAAAACTGCGCTTATCAGTAAAAATGTCTCTAAATGCGCTATCTGCTCTTTGTACTGTGGTGGCATTGCAATGTTGGCATTTAGCAGAATTTCAAATGATTTAGGCATCAGTTGCACATATTTCTTTGGGTCACTGTCAGTTATGCTGGGGTTAAGGAAACTTATTGCCTCAGTTAACTTGTATGCTAACGGATAGTTTTCCAAAAGTTTGGAACTGTGTACACCAAACAGTTTCAACAATCCTGGCGAAAGATCAATATTTCCTTATCCTTCAGCGCAATTTTTATAGCTCCTCTAGTCGCATATCATAGGTCAATATCTAGGACTCTTTTAAGATTACAGAATACCCCATTACCTTTTTCAAAACATCTATTTTAAAAATAAGAGTGCTTTGAAGAACTTCTTCTGTAAGTTATTTAAATAGATTATTTAAAATAGATAATAGATCTTCATACATAGAGGGAACTTGAGGCCAATTTCAATTGTGTGATGTAGAGACCGTAGTTAAAAGTTTTGGGCATTGTCTGCTCATTTAAAATTCTCGGTTTAAACATGATTTTCCCGCTGAATTCGCGAGTTTTTTCCGTCTATGTGAGAACCCCGTCTTTTTCTCGGCTTTCCAGGTTTACCCATTTTTAAGGAAATCAAAGTACCCATGTGCTATTAGAGTAGGGATTCCCGAGACGTACGAGATAGTCGAGACCAGAAATTTTGTACCGAGATCCAGACTGAGACTCTCTTCTCGAGATCTATACCGAGGCTCTCGGCATCGGAAGAGATAACTATGCACTGTGTTAAACAATTTTGCAAACATGAATACTTGAAGTTAAAGTTTTGTAAATACAAAACAAGTTTCAAGTTAATTTTACTTATTTTGTACTGATTTTTAAAATATTTTTTTCTTTCGAAATAAATACCGTAGTTCCGGTTACTTACCGTACTACACAGTATCTAAGACAGTTATTAAGCTATTTTTGAAAACATTTTCAGTAGATGAAAAGTACTCACGCGTTTTACAAAGTATTTTTCGCTCCGTGTGTGCATGCTTTCATAAACTTCTACAAATTGTAAATACCTACATTCAAGTATACGACTTTCTTATTAGGATATCTCAGAAAATTGAATTCAACATAAAAGTTTAAGGTAACACAGTTGACCACACTTCCGGGTCAAAACCGGAAGTTACTGATATGCGCAATATTTTGCTAAGTTAAATTGAAGTTATGTCGCCACACCAAAAGTCAAGCAAATCCCTCGTCTTAATATACGGCTAAGGTACCATCGACTTTGGGGTATCTATACGGCAGTTGCAGATATTTCAATGAATAATATTTCAATTTCTAAGTTTGAATTTTACATGATTGTCTATTTTATTTATTTTCCATATGTAATAATATGTTTATATTATGCACTGGGCTGACTCGTGCCATATGTAAAGGGTTTTCGACTGTTTAAACCAAAGATGAAGTATTTTTTCCGTATTACCTTTAGGTCCTATCGAAATCAACAAACAAAGACCGCAAAACAAAGAAATAAGTCCAACATAAAAATATAATCTAGTTTTGTTGATATTTAGTTTGAGTTAGTGCCGTTTTTGAGATATTAGCATCCACTCGAGATTTAGATTGCCTTGAAAATAAATTTTCAGTTTGTTAAACTCACGTTTTAACACATATTAAAACAACAGGTTAATATGCGTCAAAACTTAAGTTTAGCTAGGTCTTAATTTCGTTTGAATTATTGCAGTTGATTCTTTAATAAGTATCTCAAAAACGGCTGAACAAAATATGAACAACCTAAAAATAATAATATGTAAAAATAATTCGGTATATGAATAGTCTTTCTCCAACTCTTATAATAACTCTGTAGGGGGGCGTCAAAATATAAATGAAACATACTGTTTTAAATTTGGTTATAAAATAAGAAAATTTATATCGAATCGAATAACAATAGGTTGATCATTCATATTTTTAAACGTATCCATCCATATAAGTACACCATATCTAATTAACCAAATAGCGATATTTGTGGATCGATAGGCGACTAATTATAACCGCGAATCAATCTGTGAACAAAAATATTGCCCACACTCCTTACGTACAGCATCTTCCAGTAAAGTACCTGTCTTATAAACCTAACCGCGCATTATTTGTAATCGCATTATAAAATTAATCTACCACGACAACATGCCGCGCACTTAGTATTCCATATGAATAAATGCATTCAAAATAAATTAACATTATTCATCAAATCAATCAAGAAATGTATCTAGCTGTGAACTTGGAACGACTTTTAGAATCCTTTTCTTTATCTCGCCATAACAATGATGTTTACAAATAATATAAAGACTTTATTGTGTCTTCTAATTAACGTATGAAAATCTTTATTCCTTGCAGATACGTACTAATATATCGTTATTTTTTAGACTAAGGGCGGGTACTTTCAGCTCCGATTAACGCATTTAAATAACTATCAAAATGATCAGTGCCAGTGTTTAGATTTTTTTGTCAAATGCCATATTTCATAATGACACTGACATTTTTATAAACCCCGATTAAACAGTGGCGTAGCTAGGGGAGCAGGCGATTGCTAATTTATAATATGTGAAAAACGTTAGTTTTGAGAAAATGAAATGAATACCTATACGCCCCAAACGAGCTTTAATAAATTAGCCAGTGCGCTCATTTGATCCCGCCCCCAAAAGCTGGCTACATCACTGCGATTAAGGTGGTTAAATACGTTAATCAGAATCGAAAGTATCGGCCCTACATGAACAACTTCTGCCAAAGACTACGCTACACTTGCGAGAATCGATCAGAGTGATCAAGTTTATCAAGATAAATAAAATGAAACAGAACAAACAGATGATCTAAAAGAGAGTCACGCCATGGCACTGGCAAAAATAATATAAACCAGGTAGATTAATTTCCACAATAACTGATCTCGCACAATCTTTCACCTCCAAGATTCGGCCGATTTTTTTTACAAAACCACGTCTTGTAGCCATATATACATCTTTGAAATTTGACATAACTGTTTAAAAATTAAATTCGTTCGGAACATTTTATAAAACTGTATTGCTCAAAAGTGCTTAAATTCGATGGTATTCGCTTGTATGTATTTAGATGATGGATCTTCATCAGGAAGCAGTTTAAAGTACAGCCTGTTTAGTCAGACTAAACACGGATCAACGAATGGTTACTTCGTTTTTCTCCTTGTTTCTTCCTTTTAAAACCATCGGGCCCAGATTATTTATTCACCGCATTTAAATTTTCGCATATTTTGTGTTTATATCTATCGAAATATATTCAGAAAACAAAAAGTACATAAAATGAAAGGCACTCTTAACATAATATAATGCGCAAAAAAAGAAAAGAAATCTTTCCTTGAAACAAATTGTTAACTAATGATGTACGCTGTTGTTAAGCAAACCTACGCTAGCTGCGCTTCTGTTTGAAGTATTAGAAAATAAATACATGATTAATTAGCAGCGCATTTATTTTTTTGATGATTTAATAACATTGTTTATTTTACTACCCAAACATTCAAAACTAGTTGAGAGAAGAATTCATCATCTGTTTTAGTATTATAATGACGAAAATGTTCATACTTAGGCGGTATACCAAAGAAAAGATTCATATCCATTTCAGCTTAATAAGAATATCGTACTTGAAAATGATGCTTAAGATTTGACAAAACTGTGCAACAAAACCCTATCTTAGTTCAGATCTAAAACAAATGCTACAATATCTAGTCGTGTGGTTAGTGCTAGACGTATACCCTTCTGCTCCATTTGGGCCACTCCACCTCCCATGGCTTGTAACAAAAATTAAAATCCGGTAGATTTAAATACTGAGCAAGTAAAGATCCCTCTTAAGATCTTAAAGTCTCATAATATCGTATGTAACTATATACTGAAGGCAATCAAGTGCAATAAAAGGTTGTAGTCTACACAAAATTTATTACAGAATCAGTGCAAATCGCTTTCGGTCTCAGCCATCATCAGTGCCACGTGGAGGCAAGGTAAGGTATAACCTAAGTATTGAGAATTTCTGGAGTTAGACATGAAAAATTATTTTTTTTTATATATAAATTATACTCTTACATCGTCAGGCTGTAAGCTTGAAATGAACTGGGACTATGGACAAACAATTTGACATGAAATTATTATTTCAAGACATAATCTACATCTATAACCCTTAATAAAGGGGGGCCTAATACCCTGTATTTCAAAAATAGGGGAACATTTGAAAACGTGGTTGTAGGAATCCTTGCGATTAACATTAACATTTTAGCAAATTGCGCATGCGCATCTCAAGCCAATAAAGCACCAGCGAAATAATATTGACGTTTCTAGAATTTGAAACTAAAAGCGGGAGGTTTAATGTTTTATCAAAAATAAGATAAAACAATATAAGGATGTATCATGCTTCTTGATTAGAGAATAATTAATGATTCATTTGATAAAGATGATTACCACTATGGCTAAATCATAGAAGAAATTAATCAGATATGTAATGAGTGTCAAATCTTTAATACTTGAAAGAATTTTCGTTTCGAATTTTATTTTGATTAAAAAAAGAGGCAGAAACTTCTGAATTCCCTCTAAGTAATCTTGAGTGTCACTGTGTTTCAGCTGAAAACCTTCATTAAGTTGATTATTAAGGTAACAATATACAATCACTAGATGTATGTACACTCTATTGAAAAATGATTTGACTCTATTAATCTAAAAGGCGCCTATGTAATGGGATGTATATTTTATTTAAACTCACTTGAGTGTTCAGACAAGAATCATTAACGTTAAGTTAAACCCAAAATGTTACGTAATGTAAGACAACGGTTTGAACTATTCTAATTTATTATATTTTAAATGGTGGTAATTTCCAGCATTTAATAACCTAATCAGAAAATTAAGTGAAGACTTTTTTTCTCGTATTTACCTTTTTTAAGAAAAAAAAAATACAAATATAAACCTACCCTTTTCAATTTTAGGGGTGATATTCGCCCTCGCCAAACCTTTAAAAGTGATATATTACTTTTAAAGGTCTTCAGACCCTCATTTTGGAGTCCCTAGCTCTTGTGATTAATATCCTCGATGAAGTTCAGGCCATTGAAATTCTTTGAGGTGATGTTATGAAGTAATTTAGCATTGCTTTGGGGACTGAAATTATGATCTGTGGATCAGATGTGTTCACTAAACGCTGATTTATATCTGCTTACATGCGTGCGCATTTATGCACATATAAACAGATGGTACTGATGATGGCTGAGGGCGAAAGCGCTCTGCACTGATTATTTAATAAATTTTGCACGGAATACAACCTCTTATTTTTACTTTATTACATAATATCGGGGATCCTTATTATTAAGACTCAGTATGAGTCGTCAACATCGTGAGTCATCTTGATATTTGAAGCGGTCATTCCCATAGAAAATTGCCCTCGGTCTAATATCGGTATGGATCATAAATAACAATTTTACGTTTATTTTTTGCATAGGTACATTACTTTACCACACGTTTCAATATCATTAAATTATATTTATCTTTTAGGCATACTTATATAATTTTCTTTTTCCATTTCTATACCTATTATATCAACTCGCAAGCCATTATAATTTAAAAGTATACATAGAGCATCACTATCTAGTAAGTGTTAGAAGCTGGAATAATAAGGAGATAATTACTCATGATGATTTAAAAAGACCTTCCCACAAAAGCTAAAGAATTTTGGCCAACCCTTCTATTCTATTAATACGGGAATTTATCAATAACACCTCAACAATGGGTCGGTATTGAATGTGTCCCATAAATTGTTCTATAACACTTCGTATGGTTCTATAACAAGGGACTACGGCACGGGCCATTATATGAGGTAAAAAAAGTTATTTTTCTTTAGAAGCTCCGGAAAGTCAAAGCAGTATTTATTGCTGTTGCCTCAGCTCAAGCGAACCAATATTAATACGTGGCTCAATCTGATGGTAAAAAGTTCACCGAAGTTGGTCTTGTAAGCTATGTATTTTAATGTGCAGGGTGATCCAGGTAAATCTTTAAATGAAAATATCTCTATCATTTTTGAAATTAGAAACATTCAAAACCAAAGTTGTTTGATTTCACCTGCTTTTACACGTTTTTTTTTAAACATGGTATTTCAAAAAAGCAAGACACATGTCAATTTTATGTTCTTATGTATATGTAAAATGACATATTGTTTTATGATTTTGATTTTTCTATTAAATTCTGCATATTTTTTTGTATAATATATCGTGTATCAAAACTTAACGGTTTCAGAAACATCGAAGGTTTCAGAATTACGAAATACTGTGATTTTTTCGATATAACTGCTTACCTATTTAGATACCTGCTGCTACCTGGAGATAAAGGTGTATTGATGATTGGTGTTTGAAGTCTGATTGACAGATTCATCTTAATTGTCCAATATTTTACAAAATGAGCTATGCGACCCCCAATACTGTTTATGATGTAAAAACTCTCTATTGGTTAGTTGATTGTCATTTGGAACAATAATAATTGTTCGTATTTTTTATAAAAATGCCATTTTTCTTTGGTCGAAATTCTCAAATGGCATTGACAAATTTTAGGTATGTTTTTTGGTCTTCAGTCATACGGGATCTAATGTTAAAAATATAATGCAAACTTTTTTATGCGCGAAAAACTTGTGAATACCTACCTTGTTCTCAATTCCTTGACAAGAGCATTTAAGCGTTCACAACGAATATAATATGCATATCTCAGTTTATTAAGTTTAGATTTGTTTTTTAATCTTGTTGTAGCATTACCTTCACTGGTAAATTGCAGCTAAAGCAGGCGAAAGCCATTCTTGTTCTTTCGCAACTTGGAAACCTTGACAGAGTCACCAGTAATTTCAGTGACTATTCTCTGGTCATTCTGTAAATCAATTTGACTCAGGCAAGCTAAAAAGAACATAATCTTGCTTTTACGCCTTTCGCTTTCTCGGCACTCAACAATTATAGTGTTAAAGTTGACATCAGTTCAAACTGAGGAGCTCGAAGAACTTTCTGCATTTTTTAAACTGTTTATGTTCTGCTTCTCTATCTAATTCGTATATCTAAGACTGTAGTCCGCTCATTAAATTCAATATTATTAAAATCGCCAAGAGGCAAACGAGGTACGCGTCACACAAAAACTTCAACCCTCGGCTGCCTTTGTAGTCCATAAATTTCAGCACGGAAGTTGTAACTTACGAACATTCTGGTTTTCTATGCGCAAAACTTCCAATGACATTTCTAAAATGTCTCCCTCGGTGATCAAACACTACACTACCCTTGAATAGCCATTATCCAGACCCATTTGAGGATAGTTTCGGCAAGTTAGCGAAGCTATAAAATATAAATTAATATTTTTTAAGGATTCAAAAATAATACATTACTTTCCTGTGTGACGTCTTTTATACTATTTTACCGATAAAGTGATATAGTAATTGGGCCATCATAACCTAATGTTCTGCGCACTATCTCCTACTAATAGTATTCAATAATTCCTACCTTACTTAATTTATTAGTCATAAAAGGATACAATTTTTACTGTATATCCTAAATGTATGTCCACAACTGCTAGTTTTTGAGATATGGAAGTTATCGTACTATATCCTACATCTAAAGTATTGTTTCAAGAAATGCATACAAGGTGACCCAACGAAAACTTTGCACCTTGATATTCCGTATTTAAAATAAAAATCGGGAAAAACGCTCGGATTCGTCGATTTTTGATTCGAGGGGAAAATATGTTTCACCTTTTTTACCTACGTGGCTTCGACCCCCTAGCGAAGGGAAGGAACGATACTTCTTTTTAAAGATCTCATCAAATAATGGTCCTAAAATGTTGCGTCAATATCTTCATTCACAACGAGATGAGAGATGTGTGTTCAATCTAATCGTGAATCTTTAAGAATGTTATATTTGCATCAAATCTATTGTTTAATTTTAGTGAATTAAAACTGGTTTATTCCATGGTAAAAAGGGGAAACGATCAATATTTTTTATAGAAATAACGGCAATGCGCGAGTAAGTAACCGCGACTCTGTGTCCATGGGCGCCGCCGCGCCGGCAGAACAACTTTCAGGGGGGAAGGAGGGTGGTACAAAATAACGTGTAGGTAGTTTTTTTTTCTGAATTTTAAAGAAGTTGAAATGTACTTTTATACTAAGCGCTATTTTAATATTCCGGCGTCCATGTGTGCCCGATCTCTACGTATTACAACTGGCTACCGAATTTGACAATAATGAATCAGTTTAAATTAAAAAGTGGTTGTATGAAAGTGATGAGGGGAGAGAAGTTGCTATTTTAAGTCATGTACCTATGGATTCCATGCTTAGTAATTGCTTAATGTTCGGGGTGTCTGGTGTGTCCGTGCAACAACCCAGAGAGTCTTAAAACAAAATAAATGTCATCCTTTCAAAATACCATTAGTTCAAGAAATGACTGACGCCGCGTGCCGACTCCAATTCTGTGAAGTGATCAGTGAAACTATTAACAATAATCTGAACTATTTGTTGGACATCTGTTCTTCGGATGAATGTTTATTTTACATTAACGGCATTGTCAATAGGCATAACTGTCGATATTGGTCAGATGAATCTGAGTATTTCATGCAATACATATACAATAAATATTTGAGCGGGTATTTACAGGGATCATTTAACTGGCCACCTTTTTTCGCGGAAATCTCGATGGCCAAATATATCAGGAATTGTTGGAGAAAACTGTTCATCCAGCCCTCATATAAATAATAGAAATTGAACCCATAAAACAATAATTTTTTCAGCAAGACGGTGTACCTCAGCATTTCGTCCAACCAGTGTCTCAATTTTTAGATGAAAACTTTCCCCAAAATTGGATTGGAAGCAGGGGCCATACTGAGTGGCCACCAAGTACATCTGATTTGACTTCAATAGACTTTTCTATAGCATCATATGAACTTTAAAATGTATGCTACACAGCTTAAATCATTGGATGATTTGCGACATCCTATAGATAATGAATATAACGAAGTTAAACCCAAAATGTTACGTAATGTAAGACAACGGTTTGAACTATTCTAATTTTTTATATTTTAAATGGTGGTAATTTCCAGCATTTAATAACCTAATCAGAAAATTAAGTGAAGACTTTTTTTTTCGTATTTACCCTTTGTAAGAAAAAAAATACAAATATAAACCTACCCTTTTCAATTTTAGGGGTGATATTCACCCTCGCCAAACCTTTAAAAGTGATATATTACTTTTAAAGGTCTTCAGACCCTCATTTTGGAGTCCCTAGCTCTTGTGATTAATTAATAATTAACTAAAAACATTTTATCACTGATTTTGACAAATTGTCATCTCAACGGGAATAGCAGCCACTTTAAACTTTAACATGAGGTATCACTCGACACCCCTACCCATTAAGACTTTTGGAGGTAACTGCCACCCTAGCTTAGGGTACGAACATAGTGCACCGCTTCTCGCTTCTCGCTAGCCGGCTTTTACTCTACCCGCTTGGTCAACCTGCGCGATTGTAGCAGGTGATGGTCATATAGCACCGCTTGCGTGAGTGTCTCGCTTCAGTCGCTTCGTCTCAGTTGGCATCTTGGAGCTATCTCGTGAGGACCTGTTATGAATTTTATTAGCCAACGATAATGTTTCTAATAAATTAAAACAAGAAAGAACAACTCACGTTCATGAAATTAATAGGTCTCGCCCAGAAGTTGGTGAATACCATACCCCAGATAACCCAACTACAGATCCGAAAGCGCATGAAATATCGAATCTCGTTTTATGACGCGTCTATCAGCGGAGTTGAATTGCCCGCACAAAGTAGTTTTAAACCTGCGACTGGCAATTAGTAAAAGACTGGCCGCACCAATAACCAATTTTATTTATGTATATGTGAGTATCATTATGGTATATTGTGCAACAAGTGTTGAAAATAAGACTTTTCACACCAATGAGACAGTTTGGTGACATGCACGAGCCGTAGGCGAGTGTCATAATCTCATGAGTGTGAAAAGTCTTTTCAGCACGTGTAGCACACTATTTTTCCACGACTGCTATATACAAGGTGCCCCACAAGGAGTGTGGTAGAATTAGTATATTGTGCAACAAGTGTTGATCATCAATCTTCACACTCGTGTGAAAAGTGATTTTCACACGCGTTCCATACTATACTTTTCCTACGACTGCAAATAATATATTATAATATATAAATATAATATATCAAGCATCTTGTCTTTAAATTAAAATTTATAGTTTACAAAGATCATATAAACACTTCTACAGCAATTTGTGTAACTAGTTGATGAGTAGGTATTGAGATGCCAGGGCTGGGACAACGCCCTACCCGGGGCGCCCTTTTAGGGTTTCTTCCCTCATTCTAGGGTTTCGCCCTTAATTTATATTCTTTTCATAACTTTGGAAAAAGGCGCCATTCCCTCGGGGGACCCATTTTAAACATATTCGGAAAAGAGAGCATACGGGGGTGAAGCCCTAAATTGGGGCTCCTTGAGGCCCATAGCCCTGAAATGGGGCCCCTGGTACGGGGCCCATTTTTCACAGATTTTAAATGGGGCCCTCGGGGGGCGAAGCTTTTGAATGGGGCCCCCGGTGTGGGAGCCTCATATTTGACACATTTGGAAAAGGGCCCTTGAATGAGGCCCTAGGGGGGCGAAACCCTAGAATGGGGGCCTATAGTACGGGAGCCATTTTTACAGATTTAGGAATGGGGCCTCCGAGGCGGAGCCCTAAAAGGGGGCCCCAAGCCTTAAAAGGGGGCCCCTGGTATGAGAGTCCCTGTTCCTACAGTTCTACAAAAAGGGGCTCCTGGGGGGGGCGCAGCCCTAAAATTGGACCCCCTTTTTTAGAGATCTGGAAATCGAACCTCTGAGGGCGAAACTCTAAAACGGAGATGAAGCCCTTTAATCTAAATACCCGAATAAGCGTGTGAAAAGTATACTTTGCACACGCCGTTTGCAAAGTATACTTTTCACACGATGTTTGAAATGTCCAGTTTTCAAGAGCAGTTGTTAGTGTGTTTTTGTCTATTTTCAGGGCAGAAAAATATATAAATAACTTGCGTTGACATGTAAAAATCACAAGACATACCTTTCTCGGTGTTTAGGGTACCTGAAAAAAGATTTATCGCTAGTGCTTCTGTTTGAACAACGGAATACAGGCACGTATAACCAGGCATGTCACTAGCATATTTAAACTAATTTTATAATTTAATTTAAATAATAAGATTGAATATGACTCCGTACTATTCCGCTTGTGGTTTTGTTGCGACTTAGAACGCTTTTTCCATACGGGCCCGCACTAAACTGTAGATAGCCAAAACCTGTTCAAGCCATCTACGACCATGAGTCATTCGCTGCGAAGTTTGTTTCACGCATTTAAATTGCCGCTTACGCATCTGTTTTGGGTTATCTGTGACCATACTTCAATCGTTTGTCCCATATCATTTTTTAAAAGCACTTCCGAAATTAAAATATCTTTATCAATTTCCATCCTACGGATCTTAGCTTTGTAATCAATGTTTATAAATATTTAATATTTGCTGAAATGACAGAGCAACAAACTAAAACAATCCTGCGTATTGCACATCAAATGATATCAAACACCGAGCGGGTTAAGCGGTATGCGAGAAAATGAAATAAAAATTCATTCCGGTAAAAGCTGATTAAGCAGGTTGAAACAGGTTACAGGCGCACTATGGCCACGCGCTACCATTACTTTATATATTTTTGTATCGCTAGTCTGCCGCGATGAAACGAGAAGCGAGAAGCGGTGCACTATGGACGTACCCTAAGGGGTTAAAGTTGAAAGGTTGGAAACACAATAAAAAACTGTCCCTCTAAAATCAATAATTGACGAGTCAGGGCGTTTTTCCAGATTTTCATTGGGCCACCCTATATATATTATAAATGAAATTTTACATATGTACAAGCCACATTTTTTTGTGTGTGCCAGTAATAAATATTATGTATAAGTATATCATGGATAAGAGAAAACTTAACCAACCAACATATTAAATGATACAGAAAAACGAAAGTGCATGCATATTTGTAAAGTGGCTAATTATCTAGCATCTCCTTCTTGCCTTCTCGTTTGAAATCGTTGTAAGTGGTCATAAACTACAACATTTAAATGAAATGCACCACATAAATTTGTTAATATTTCATTTCAGGTTTCAAACAACTCGCTTTTCTTATTAGACTAAAAGCGGTCAGCTAATTTTTTAATTTATATTCATGTTCAATTTGCTTTCCTTAATATAACATTATATTCGACGATCTAGCAAAACTGTGCTACTTATTAAAACATAGGGTCCCATTCGAAAATGAAATAAAAATTTTATAATATACGGAATTGTATACTATTGGCACAACTTATTCGGTGCAATATAAGTTGTGCTACTAGTATTATAACACGATATTACGACAAATTCGATATATTAATTCAGTGAAAATGCAATTTTTCTTTTGAGTACACCATTACTATTAATATCTATAGAAATTAATAAAATAAATAAGTAAACTTACCCTGCTTCCACCGATAGGTACGCCGTCAAATGCGATATCTCTGCAAAAGATATTAATTGCCATTAGAAACTAAGAACGATGAAACTAGAAATTTGTGAATCAAATGAATTTAGCGTTGTAATTAGAGAAAAGAAGATAATATTTCGACATAATACTTATATTTTTTCCATCAGCGAAACAAATCATAGCTGCTATATTTAAATTGAAAAAAGAAGATAGGGCTGTTACAGTGTCTTTGGGGCCACGACAAGACAAGTAAATATTTAAGAAACGCTATGTACAGGGTGTCCGGTTATAAATGTAACCCCCCTTTAACTTTTTTATTTGCCCTCGTATAAAAAAATGTTCAGGACAAAGTTGTAAGGATCTTCATACAGTTTTCTGCTGTGTTACTAGAAAAACAATTGAACATCGAAATTCTACTGTGTAGATTAAATTAATGCTTTTTAAATGGGACACCCTGTATATTCTTCCGGATATCGGTAGAGCTCTTTAAGACGAGTTCAGTAATATAAGGTTTGTTAGGTCTAGCTATAATAGTTACCACGTAAATTGCAAGAATGTCGGGTATCTGATTATTACTGAACCCCTCTCCTAAATTCTTTATTTGGTGAGCTAGAAAAAATGTTGTATACAAAAGTTGTAGGTTCATTCAGAAGCTTTTCTGCCGTGTTACTAGAAAAACAATTGAACATCAGAAAAGCTTCTGAACGAAGAATTTTTTTCTAGCTCACCAAATAAAGAAGTTAGTAGAGGGTGCAGTAATAATCAGAGACCCGACATTCTTGCAATTTACGTGGTAACTATTATAGCTAGACCCAACAAACCTTATATTACTGAACTCGACTTAAAGAGCTCTATCGATATACAGAAGAATATACAGAGTGTCCCATTAAAAAAACATTAATTTAATCTGTACGGTAGAATTTCGATGTTCAATTGTTTTTCTAGTAACACCGCAGAAAACTGTATAAAAATCCTTACAACTTTTGTATTTACAATTTTTTATACGAGGGCAAATAAAAAAGTTAAAGGGGGGTTACATTTATAACCGGACACCCTGTACATTGGGAATCAAAATTTAACCTTTTTGCAAGCTCAGGTATTTTGGCACCTTTACTGGTTTGATATAAGTGAAGTTTACAAATTACTGATCTGTAAGGGATTATTTACCGCCCTCGGGTTGTAAGTAAATAAAAATAAATATCTAATTAGTAAAATAAATTATTATTAAAATTAATATCGCAATTCAAACAATTATTAAAAGTAATTGAGCCGAGAGACTCTTTGTTTAACATAATATGACCCCTCCAGATACAATCACAGATTCCATAGTTGTTTGAAAAATGCTGAATTCTTCAGCCGCTGGCGCTGAAGACTTTTCATAAAGGATCTGTTTTGAAAAACGAATTTTATTCTCCACAGAGTTGTCCACATACCCTTCAGCTACCGAGGACGAACGCCATTCACCATGCCTTTTGAGGGCTAAAATATCTACTCCTTGGTTTTCCAGAATAGAACTCCTTCGAAAGGCATGACCTGTATATGATGACGGATCTGGCAAATTTAGGCATTTTGCAATTTTATTGGGCCAAGTTCCTATTGTATTTCTAGGTATTCTAGTGCATTAAAGAAATAAATTTAAAAGAAAATAAATTGGCCGAATTGCGTATTTCCTATAATTTGGTTTAATTATTATAATGTGGATTAATTATTATAATGGAGATATATACAATAATTAGAGAGGGATAATAACTGGATATAACCCCATTGCGGAAAATGAAAGTTTTTAAACAAATATGTATCAATCTGCAATATAAATAATCTTTTAACGAAATATAATTAAACTGAAATTAATTTGAACCAATTACCTATCCTATCCCAAGGCTAATCCACGATAATAAAATAATCTGAAGGTGCCCACTACGCTTAAGGTGTGTGAAAAGCTTAAGTCCTGCGCTTTGCACACGTCTCTCTCTTACTAGATGAAACTAACCAAAGCTAACCCAAACTAACCACAGCCAACCAACACCAACCCAAATTAGGTAATACCAACTCAACATATCCAAAACTAATCCAATCTAACCGAAACTAGGCCAATCTAACCAAAACTAACCCAAGCTAATAAAAACTACTATAAATATATTAACCAAAATAATAAAAAAATATGCAAAAAATCTTTTTTCGTCAATTTATTTTCTTTCAAATTTACTCCTTTAATGCATTAGAATTCTTAGAAATGTAAAAATTCGTGAATTTCTATGATGCGGCTATAGCACCATTATAATAATAAATTAATCCAAATTTTGAAAAAATATACATAAAATTTCCGTTGAATTAAAATCCCTAGAAATGTAAAAACGTGTGAATTTTTTTGATGGGGCTATATTCAATAATTAATTGTCAAAACTTTTTATTTTTTCGCTTTGTGTCCGGTATTTTTTTCTTTTTAGGAAACTATGCTAATTGTCCAGAGAAATGAGATGCCTAGGTACCGTCACATAACTGTCGTGTTTTTTCGCGATCAATTGGTAGATGGACCCTAGAGGATGAAAAATTGTCAAGTCGGCCGAACCACACCCTGCCCGAAGTACTCGGCCGACCAATTCCGAATTTCCATTTTTGATGACTAGACTCCCTAACAGAACTGTCAGGTCGGCCTATTTTTGTTTTAAAGACAACAATGTTTTATTTAAGATTTTCCCGGTCGGCCGACAAAAAACGCGTCCCTTATAGGTGGCGCTAATGATAGAAAACAACTCAGAAATTTCCCCGAATTGGCCCGGAGCTTGGCTTTTTGGGAGGACCATTTTTGTATTTACATGCGTCATATAAGGACGGTTTCTGTCAAAGAAACGTCACTTAAGGAATCCCTAATTCGTAGCATTAGTCCGTGTGCGTGTGACTAGGTACTCGACCGACCAATTCCAAAATTCCATTTTTGATGACTAGCCTCCCTGACGAAACTGTCAGGTCGGCCTTTTTTTATTTTAAAGACAACAATGTTTTGTTTAAGATTTTCCCGGTCGGCCTACAAAAGACGCGTCCCTTATAGGTGGCGCTAATGATAGAAAAAAACTCAGAAATTTCCTCGAATTGGCCGGAACTTGGTTTTTGGGGGGACCAGTTTTGTTTTTACATGCGTCATATAAGGAGGAATTCTGTCAAAGAAACGTTACTTAAGGAGTCCCTAATTTGTTGCATTTGTAAGTGTGCGTGTGACTAGGTACTCGGCCGACCAATTCCAAAATTCAATTTTTGATGACTAGCCTCCCTGACGGAACTGTCAGGTCGGCCTTTTTTATTTTAAAGACGATAATGTTTTGTTTAAGATCTTCCCGGTCGGCCGACAAAAAACGCGTCCCTTATGCCGGGCATACACATTTGGCGAATGTGTGTGAGGTCTGTTTGTCGGGGTTGGCCGCGGCTTGGCAAAGTTTGCCGGTGTTCGCTTCGTTGTCGGTAAATCGCGATAAATCAAAAGGGTTCGAGCAAGCCTTTGGTACCGTCCGCAAACATTTTGGCGATACGTCCATTCTGTGGTGGCCGTAATTGTACACAAATGATTCGCCAAATGTTTCGGCAAATATATTGGCCAATGTGTATGTCCTTCAATAGCAATATATAGTTTGTCAAAAATTCAAGTCAATTCATACGCATTTCATTAACCCCTTCAAGCCCATGTTGCCACATATGGTAACAAATAAATTAAAGTGTGCCATCCCAGATTGTCACTTGTGGCCACAAACACTATATTTCATTTCTAAGCTGGGATAATATTGCAGTTAAGTGGATATACTCTGGGATAGCACATATTTTTAAGAAGTTGGTTTTGATTGGCTCGTTCTAGGTCAATATTGATTAAATTTTAGCATATAAATATCAATATCAACGTTGCATTTTTACCAACTACGCCACTGATTCTTTGTATGTTTTTTCTACAGTCATGTTTATATTTTAATTCCATGAATGGTAAGAATAAATTTAAGTTGATTGCTATAAAACTCGCATTATTTAAATAGAAATGGACTCCCTAGTTATAATTATAAAAAAAAATGTTTATATACTAGTGTAATGCCAATGGACTAAGTATAAGATTTGCAAATCACTTTTGTAACGAAAAGTATTTGTTTATTTCTGTAAATTGATAATAACTAGAAAAAAATAATTTTTAAAAAAGTCCATTTTTCACCAGATCTGGGATATAACTAAGTTCGTAGAAAATCGGTCTTGGCTTGAAGGGGTTAAATACATATATAATTGTCTGATTTGAAACATTTGATTCGCATTGATTATTATTCATAAATATTAAAATATGATTGTCATAATAAACAATGTCGTCGCTCAAATATAGTTACGAAAAATTTCTGTGGAATAATGACTTTCTTTTAACATCTCGTTAAAATTTTTAAAAACACATTTAGTAAAGGCTATGGCAATGAACAAAATAATAATAATAATAATAATAATAATAATAAACGACTTTTATTCGAATCAAGAGAAATTAAAATTTAGCGAAATAGGCGATATTTAGCTTAAAAGCTATTCTTACATATAACCTATTATTTTCAATAAAGTTACAAATATAATTGGCTGAGCAGCGATAACTAACACTAATAAACAACTAACAAAAAAAAAGAAAAAAAATACCTAACAATTCTTAGGACAACTCTCATATTGGATTATTCAATTATTTATTCACGATCGGCAATCCGTTACTTTGCGCTCTAAATACACAAATAACTAATTTATAGATATTGCAATTCGATATTTTATCCTCAATAAATTTTTATAAAATAATAATATTTATAATTATAAAAAATAAGAAGCTGGATTATTACTTACATTTACTTCGAACATGTGTGCTTTTTTGATAGCGTGATATGATTTATATGATAACCACTATTTTCTCTTGTCAGTACAAGTTTTCCATAAGCGAAGTTTTTGATTTTACGAAACTTGATCAAATTGCAGCAAAAGTGTAGGAGTGATCCGTAAATGGAATCACTCCTCCTAAAGAATCGCAGCTAATGCACATTTTCCATGCATTAAAAAAACACGTGAAATCTAAATTTTTTAGTGGAACACATAGGAACACATAGGAAAACCCAAAAGTCAATCGTCAACTATTCGCAGAGAAAAAATTACATCAAAAAAATTGACAGAATCGTCAAATTTGATGTTTCATGCTTCACCGCCTTTGATTTTGAGTGATGAACTCCTTATTTTACGGATATAAATGTCAAAAATTTAAACAGACAGAGCGTTTGAATATGGTGCTTGATCATATTATGGAAAATTATTAAACAATTTAATCTATGAAATACAATTAAACTTTATTTCTAAAATAAAATACAAATTTAAATTAAATACAATAAATATTATTTTTTAACAACTTTCAATAATTAAACGCCATTTAAATAATATTTTAAGCTTTGAAGTTGACCAATTAGTCACACGCACACGGACTAATGAAACAAATTAGGGACTCTTTAAGTGACGCTCCTTTGACAGAAATTCTCCTTATATGACGCATGTAAAAACAAAAATGGTACGCTCAAAAAGCCAAGCTCCGGGCCAATTCGGGGAAATTTTTAACTTTCCTTCTATCATTAGCGCCACCTATAAGCGACGCGTTTTTTGTCGGCCGACCAGGAAAATCTTAAATAAAACATTGTTTGTCTTTAAAATAAAAAAGGCCGACCTGACAGTTCCGTCAGGGAGGCTAGTCATCAAAAATTGAATCTTGGAATTAGTTGGCCGAGTACCTAGTCACACGCACACGGACTAATGCAACAAATTAGGGTCTCCTTAAGTGACGTTCCTTTGACAGAAATCCTTCTTATATGACGCAAGTAAAAACAAAAATGGCCCGCCCAAAAAGCCGAGCTCCGGGCAATTCGGGGAAATTTCTGAGTTTTTTTCTTTCATTAGCGCCACCTATAAGGGACGCGTCTTTGTCGGCCGACCAGGAAAATCTTAAATAAAACATTGTTGTCTTTAAAATAAAAATAGGCCGACCTGACAGTTCTGTCAGGGAGTCTAGTCATCAAAAATGGAATTTTGCAATTGGTCGGCGGAGTACTTCGGGCAGGGTGTGGTTCGGCCGACTTGACGATTTTTCATCCTCTAGGGTCTATCTACCGATTGATCGCGAAAAAACACGACAGTTATGTGACGGTACCTAGGCAACTCATTTGTCTGGACAATTAGATTGTCAATTACTGGTCAAGGCCAGCCTCGGCCGACCAACGGTTTCTTATTCGGCCCAACTAAGCAATATTTTTTATCATGCAAAATCCTGACAGTTCAGACACCACACTATTATGATGGTCGCCTCTCGGACTATCAGCTTTCTTCAAAAATATTGCAGCTCTGAGCATCGAGTATTCAGCCCATAAACTGCCAGAAGATTTTAGAGTCTAATTTTTTTTTCACAAAATGGGCAAGCATCACTTTTCATCACGCGCCTATGACTACACCAACGCATAAACTGCTAGAAGGATGTATCATACCTTTCCCTGGATCTATCTGAAAGGATGCATATCCCACCCTTCATGCATTTTCCAACTCAATATTATTAGAATCTTGCTCCATTTTTCTTGAATTAAACCAAATCAACCTAGAAAACTTGACACGTTTTAAATCAATGACATCAATAACAAATTTTATATCATAGGAACTCAACCCACCGTCTATAAGGTATAATTTACCATTACAATATTTTGTATCCATTTTTTATTATATTTATGAATTTATCCAGGATTTTATTAATTTTTCGAAGTATTTGAGCGTGCAAAAAATAGTATAAGGATCACGTTCATTAACTTATTACTGGTTTCAGGTAGCACATCCTCAACTAGTAAGGAATACTTACTGACCTCAATACTATATTGTACTATATTGTGAACCAAATCCTGCGTGATTTCTGATTATATCTGCTCCTTTCTATATCCTTCGGCGATGGATCTCTTCTTTGTCGAGTTTAATCAAAACGTGTACTACTTGGCTAGCCATTCGATTGAACCTCTTCTGCCGATTTACTTATTCTTAATGCACATTTACTTCACCATTGGATAAAGATATCCACCTTGATGCAAATAAAATTTGGATGAAACGCATTTTTATTAGTTAGCATAAAAATTTGATGGTGCTGCAAGCTTTCAACATTCCTAAATTCAGTAATAACAAAGTGAGGATTCTGGATGTGAAGTGGTATGTAATTTTCTAGATTTCCTTTACTTGGATCAGAGTACAGAGAATTTTAACATTCCTGGATAATCACCAAATGAAGGAAGAAATGCCTTCGAAGCAATAACAATGGTTCGTCAGCTATGGTATCATTTCTTCCAAGGAACCAATAAAATGTGTCTGGTGAACAAATAAAATAGATCAGATTGTTCCAAGACCAGTCATTTTCATGTAGCGCGTTAATAAAAATGGTAGTAATATTATCATTAGGTATTCAAATATGTGGTTTTCGTGGAGCCGAAAGGGATATAGCAACAGCGCGTAAATAAAAATCCAATGAGACACTTATCTTTAAATATTGCAGAAATTATAGAAACTGTACAGGGTGTCCCAAATTCGAGCCTCATCATTGGGATCTCGGAAACTAGAGGACGGTTAAATGGAGGCAAAGTTGCGCAATTTGATGCTGATCAAAATGCCACCTTACTACAAGTTTAAAAATTTCGAATACTTCCGAAGATTTTTGGGAAAGAACGAATATTTGCGATTTAGTTTTTATTTTTTTACGACTCTATTTGAATAGATATAACAAAATAAATTTCACATTCTCATTGCTACTTTTCCTGATCTACAAAATGGTGTTATCAGATTTTCAAACCGACATACGGTCCTGGATTTTTTATTATGGATTTTAAGAGCTTATAAGGTCTCAAAACCAATGATGTATCGCACTTATTCGAAAAATTCGCATTTTCCATAAGAACTCATGTGTTAGAGAGAGACAGAAGATAGTGGCTCTTTTATATAGCTCTATAAGAGCTTCTGATGTGCCAGAACGAATGATATATTGCTCTTTTTCGAAAACAATCATTTTAACGATTTCCTGTTAAGATCTCACCAAAAATCTGTTTTCTGTCTCTCTCTAACACATGAGTTCTTATGGAAAATGGCATTAATATGAATTTTTCGAACAAGTGTGATACATTATTGGTTTTGGGACTTTAGGCGCTCTTAAAATCCGTAATAAAAAATCCAGGGCCGTATTTAAAAAAACAAAAAAGATGATGGCAGCTCAAAGACGAAACGTCGGTTTGAAATTCTGATAACACCATCTTGTAGAACAGAAAAAGTAGCAATGTGAAACTTATTTTGTTATATCAATTCAAATAGAGTCATAAAAAAATAAAAACTAAATCGCGAATATTCGTTTTTTTCTAAATATCTTCGGAAGTCTTCGGAATTTTTTAACTTTTAAGGTAGCACTTTGATCAGCATCAAGTTGCGCAACTTTGCCTCCATTTAACCGACCTCGTATCTCTTCTAGTTTCGGATATCCCAATGATGAGGCTCGAATTTGGGACACCCTGTACATAAAGTTCATTGCACGTGAAAAGTTGAGTAGAATGACAATTGCTCCACATTAACGAAAACTTCAAAGACAACCGTGTGAAAAAATTGTGGCGGAAAAAAAAGGAAAGATTCTGCCATTTTCAAAAAATTATATGGAAGTGATAAAGATTTAATCCGGTGCCAAATATATAAGGTGTGTGGAGGTATACGGTAGCAACCCTGGATAATTTACTCAGAAGACTTGAGGCAGATAACACGGAAATTAACTGTAGTAGAACAACGCTGTAGAAGTCTCTTCAACGCATCGGTTTTAGATTTAGAGTCGATAAAAAACAAGTTGTTATGAATCGCAGCGACTTAAATAATTACTATATGAATATTTGACAAAAATCACTCAATATAGAAATGAAAACAGACCTATTATACAGGGTGTCCAGAAACTCTACCGACAAACTTTAAGAGATGATTCTCCATTAAAAAATAAGAAGAAAATGTCTAATAAACATAGGTCCGCAAACGATACGTTTCCGTGATACAGGGTGTCAAAAAATTGATTTTATTTCTTTACTTTTTAAATATCTGGAAAAGGGCTCAATAGCAAATTATGAAATTTGATACACGGATTACTATGGTAAAAAGCAATTACCGGCATGTTAGAATTATAAAATTATTTATGCCAGTATCGTAGATCCAGGGATGTGAGGTTATATTTTTTCCCAAAATTTCGACGCCAATGAATTAATTTCAAAACTTTCATTGCTTTATGGTAGTTTTTACTTTTCCTGCATCAGTAGCATAACACCAGTTCACACAAATACTTATTTTGATGTATTTCTATTTCTATGTTATTATTACTGTCTGATTCCTGTTTTAATACAACATTGATAAAAAGAAGGGCTTCTGTTAAAATAAAATAATTAGAAAACGAGACCCTTTACGAGAAAAGTTCAAGAGATCATTTCTTTCAGGAAATGTAGAAACTACCATAAAGCAATAAAAGTTTTGAAATTTATTCATTGGCGGGGAAATTTTGGGATAAATATAACCTCACATCCCTGGATCTACGCTACTGACTTAAATAATTTTATAATTCTAACATGCCTGTAATTGCTTTTTACCATAGTAAACCGGTACCAAATTTCATAATTTGCTATTGAGCTCTTTTCCAGATATTTAAAAATTAAAGAAATAAAAAAAAATTGACACCCTGTATCATGGAAACGCAGCGTTTGCGGACCTATGTTTATTAGAACTTTTCTTCTTTATTTTTGCTGGAGAATCATCCCTTAAAGTTTGTCGGTAGAGTTTCTGAACACCCTGTATACTCAGACAAAACACGGTTTGACACCCACAATACCCAATGGTTGGGTTGCTTTCAGTGATCGGTGTAGAACAAAAGCACCATCAATCAGAGGAAAAAGAATAACAATAATACAAGTAGTGATGAGCAAAGCAAGACCAAGACCAAGACTTGCATGGTCTTGGTCTTGGTCTTGTTCTTGAACATAGAGGCTTGATCTTGGTCTCGCAAACTAATGTGCCCACCTTAACTATTAAATTTAATGTAATATGCAAAGAATTTAAATTTAACAAAGTAATAGAGAACTAGCATATTTTTACAAACAATGTCATGATATTATCATACAGTTGCAAGAGCCTTGCGACTTGCAAAAGTCTTGGTCTTGCAGAACATGGTGTTGGTATTGGTCTTGTTATTGCTTACACAGTCTTGGCCTTGATCTTGCTTACCAAAAGCCGGTCTCGGTCTTGGTCATGCTCTCGCTTTGTTTTGCAAGACCAAGACCAGTTTCGCTCATCACTAAATACAAGCAGGGTAAAAAGATGGTTGAGTGCCAAATTCACTTTCATTAGCGGCTAAAAATATAAAGGACTCCTTTTGGATTATCATGAAGACCTCACAGCAGATATGTGAAGATGCGTTTGTAAATAAGCTAATTCCCAATGTTCCCCGAAGCACTGCGATTGTCATGAACAACCAACTTACCACGATAGATAATTAAATGAAGATTTGTGTACTAGATTCGAAAATGGTAATACAGGAGTATAGGCATCAGAATACGAGTAATAAGTATAATTGAAGACCCTGGTGCAAAACCCGGCCAAGTCACTGGATATATAATTTAAAATACCCCCGATCGGTTGGTGCAAAAATCAGACCAGTCCGAAGTATATTAATGGCTTAAAATGCTCAAAGGACTTGGCTGACCGTACCCTTTGGGGAGAAAAACCAGTCATGTACAGGACTTGTTCCATTTTTGCACCAAGATTAATAGTAGTCGGAGGACATGACCGTGAACAAACCGCGCGCTCTGCTTTACATGACAAAGTCACGTGAAACAAAACTAGCAACAAAGTCATCAGTTTTCTCCACCATTATACAACATTGTACCTGTTTTCCGACAATTCATTTGCTCAGAACAAAAATCATACTATCACCAAATATTTGTTCACTTTGGTTAATCAGCGTATTAAAAATATTACTCAAGTTGTTCATCAATATACTGAGCCTGGTCCTAGCTTCTTGCCGTGCGACCGCTCGTTTTGCTTGATCGAGAAAGAAAACCGAAGAAGAGAACGTGTTTACGTACCTGACGAATGGAAAGAGCTAGTTAAAAACTAGCCTAAATTTTCGCGTTCTAGATGTAACTCAGGACGTAATAATGGACTTCACCGAGTATTTTAAACCCATTTTAAAGCAACGTTTACTAGCCCAAAAAATAAAACAAAATTTGTTATCTCAACAATCAGACTATTTAAATATCAAAGCAGTTCCAACTTTACGGAATGTAGCATTAACGTTTCCTTTCCACTTTTCACTAAACTTTCCGCTACTAAGCTTGGCACTAGTTTATCGCTATCTCCAACGAAAATGACCCAGGTGTATCTTTTGCAAATAAATAAAAAAAGGTACAAGATGTAAAGTTGCTAGTTAAGAAATATGTACGAGAAGCATATAAGATTACTACAAAAGAATATTCGGAGAAGAACCAGAAATAGAACCTCCAGTGGAGGCAATAGAAGCTGGAGAGCAGGTTTATGAGGCTTATAAGTCAGGCTCTTCATTTGTGTAACTGTATTCGAATTTATTTATTCAAGACAGTTTTTAAGAAATAAAAATAATATTGATTTTGCATGTTTTTGTTTTTTTTAATGGTTAAAGTCAGACAAGACCAAATTTTCAAAAATCACTTTTGGTGTGATTTTTACATAATATCAATATTATATTGGACCATATAACAAATACCCATAATATCTATATTCAAACCAAGATTTGGGTAATTTGCATTTTTTTCTCAAATTTAGTTTTTTTTTTATTTCCCACACATTTTAATGTTTGGACGTGGCGGTTTATGCACCAAGGTCTTCAATTTCCTGTCATATTTAACATTTTCGGTTAATTCATAAATTCTTGAAATATAATTCAGTACGTGCTTAGACCCCTGCTTGTTTTACTATCTGATGGGAACTATCGGTTTTAACGTCATTCTCTTATACCTATAAACGTACTTTACACACATAAAAACGTCTATGTAAAAGTCGGACTGCTGCTGATGCAGTTCGATGGCTGAGGGGCAGAGGAGAAAAACCCTACAAAAACAGGTGGCGGCAAAGGCAGTCAGTAGCAGTAGTTTTGTTTTTAACTGTTTTGATAGGGGCTGAGTGAAATCAAATTTTTTTATCGCATTCTTTTCGAAACTTATTACCCGTGCTGTTGACTATACACATACATGTAAACATGTGCCAAAATTCAATGTTCTCGTTCTAAGGATTTTTGAGATTTGATAGAAAAATTTAATTTTTTAAAAATTTTCGACAACTTTAGGACTTGCATTTTACAACTTATTTTTGACAAGAAATCTTGCATTAATATTTGGGGGAGTTCTCTGTATGAAAAAAATAGAACATGTATCAAAGATTGCAATAATTATTTTAAGTATTGAGTCAAAAGGATATTTCCAGCTAAGAATATATATAAAAAAGACTCTTACCTATAGGCGTCTCCATTGCCGTTTACACTTGGTTTGGGAGATGATGTACTTCTATTTCCATTAAGGTTTTTGTTCGTCTTACTGAAACAGAAAAATCAATAGGTAAATTAAAGGTTATTATATGATCCGAGGTATGGCGATGATTAACTACAATAATTTAGACGTACGAAGAACAAAGTGCAACATAATCCTCTAAATAAATTTAACAAACCATATTTAGAACGGTGGCGTGGCATGCTGACAACACTGCTTAAGACCAAACCCTTCAACAGTTGCTAATCAACGCTAAAAACAATGCATACACCAGCTGGAAAATACAAAATGAGAGCTAATTGAGGCAAGCAATTGTTTGGTTATTCAAAAGTTGGTATGTAAAGTCAATTCGTCGCCATAATTTTCAGTACTCGCCAATGAGACTACCGATGTCGCTGGTATAGAGGAAATGTATCTTTGTCTCCGCTGTATTGACCCAACAATTTCCAAACTTGAAGAACTTTTATTGCAATTTGTACCGATTGAAGATGTTAAAGGAAAAATAATTTCTGCAGCAATAGTTGAGAAGCTTAAAAACTTGGGAATTGATATGAGCAAGCTAATGTTTGTTCAAACCAACTGCAATGTTACGTCATCAATGACACCAAGCCTATTCTTATGGGATTTGCTAGTGTCGTCATTATTACGAAACATTATACCTGCTCTGAACAAACACTACGTGGTCAGGGTTACGATGGCGTTGCTGCAATGAGCGGCAAGTTTAATGAAGTACAGGCACATATACAAGAATTATATCCAATAGCAGTATGTATATGTACACTGTGCTGCACATTCACGTAATCTAAATAAATCCAACTCTGGTGAAGTGCTCGCAATTGAAAAATGTATGGATACGATAGGAAAGCTGTATGATGTTTTTAATACTCCCAAAAGACAGGCTGTATTTAAACAGTCTTTGGAAGAAGCCGACGTTACTTCTGGTCACGAAAAATTGACGGGACTTTGTGCTACCAGATGGACTGAAAGGTACAACTCTGTTGCAGTTTTTTGGAGCTATATGAAGGCATTGTACTTGCTCTAGATAAGATTTTTCAATGGGCAAATAGAAATTCGCCATCTGCTGCAGATCAGTTAGGCTCTGCAGTAATAAAGGCTAAATTTGTTATATTTTTGCAGACGATCCACCAGGTATTTACTTACAGTAGCTTTTTATGTCGGCTTCTTCAACAACGAAATATTGATTTAAGGCAGGTAAAAAATTTGAACAAGAAATAAGAAATTTAAGACAAAATGCAGATAAATAATATAATGTTATTCTTGAATTCTCAGAAATAAGCTGGAAAGTGTGACTTTTCTTTAAATAAGCCTCGTGTACTACTCCTCAGACAAAAAGATGCAATGTAAATGTTGGTACTGCTGAAGATTACTATTGCATATCAATCATTATCTCATTCTTAGATAGTTTCATAAATAATGTGAAAGATAGATTTCTTAAACATAAATCGCTATTGGTTCGTTTTCAATGTATATTGCCGACGGATCTCCTAAACTTTTCTGACCTCACTATGAATGAATGATTTAGTGGTGTTTTATAGAAGTGACCTGAGAGGTACGTTTGACGAACTGAATGTGGAACTTAAATTTTGGTACAGAGCAATTGCTAGACGCGAAAAAGACGAGTTGTAAAAAAACAAAATTACCAAAAGGTTTAAACTGAGCTTTTCATTGTTACTGTCATTACTCCGTAACTCCACAAAATATACATAAATAATTACAAAAAATTGTGGGTGCGCCATCGCCAGTGAGAACAGGAAATATTTAAATATTAGTGCCAAATACGTTCGGTATCGAAAACGCTTACAGAATAAGGCTAAATTATTATGCATTAACACAAAATTAAAAAGACAACTAAGAATAAGTGAAAATATTGCAATAATTGGATTTATAGAACTAAAATAAATACCGCATGACGCTGGAAAGAAACTCAGATGAAATGAAAAGGTAAACCACAAATAATAATTGTATATCCAAGAAATTAACAAAAACAATACCATTGTTGGCTAACTACTATAATAAAGAATTATCTCAGTGCTAGTGTCTAGAGTGCTCTATCTCGAAATCTCGTGATTAAATTTATAATGCATAGATATAGAAAATAGAAATATCATTGCAACCTCTTTCCACTTGAAAAAGTCCAATATGGCTGACAAACTTTTCTTTATTAGAAAAAATGCTACCTCATTTTGAAGGCATTTTTTAATAATTAATTTAATCATAAGTTTGGGAGCGATCGGAGCTCGGATTGGAGTCAGCCACCTCAGATTTAGAACGCACTGTATAAGTAGGTGTTCCGCCAGCAAACCAAAGATCTGTCAAATCACGTTTTCAGTTACACAACTTATAGGGAACTAACCCAAACCACAAAACTATCCCCTATTATGAGGCCCCCACGTCGAGATAGGTAGGTAATATGTGCTTTCCCAGTTTCATAGCTGAGAATGCGAAATAATTTATTTGACAACAAAGCTTCTCAGATATGAATATGTCGTAACAATATAACACCCATATAATATAATACCTTTTTCTGCCGTGAACGTCACAATCACTCTTGTCCATGTAGGTAACCACTTTAGTATGCCCATGTTCCAGAAGCTTTTGAGTAACCGGTGGGTGCAAATGTTTATTGTAATACATATTCACTAAGAGCTGATGCTTACTTCACGATGTTTATTTCACTAAATATTAAGTCTTTCACAGCGGTTTCCTGGTAAAATTGAGGGTAAACTTGCATATCGAAATTGATACTATACTAAACAACCTACATAAAAAAAATTTGGAACTGTTTCTCAAGATACAGGTAGATTTGTCAAAATGACAAAAAAAAGCATTGAACTATAATACGTAACGAAATTATTTAATTAATTTGCTTATTTTTTGTCGTATATTTGACAAAAATGAGAATCCGGCTACATAATTTTATTCCAGAAGATTTTGAGGAAGTAGTCGTGAAATCGTATTGTATTTGCCTCGGCGTTACAGAACCCCGGTTATTTTGGAGTTACACTTTTTAATGTTAATATCAATACTTGAAGTATTGATATTAAAATTAAAAAGTGTAGCCCAAACTAACCCAAATTATATCAAACAATGTTGAGAAAAATACAATACGCTATCCGGGTGACACCGGATACATCTAACAACTTGTATTTTTTTATTTAAAAATATATTATTTCCAAATTTGGAAGCTGCTTATAATGTGTAATTGTCTTTCTTTAAGGCTAAACCAGCATTTTTTTCGACATCCGGTTTAACAGGGAGCGCCATTTTTTCAATAGCACTCTATATATTTCTTACATTATCTTATATAGTGTTGGAAAAATCCCGCAATTTATTTTTCGTTACGAACGTTCGCGAACTTTCGGGAATTTATGAGGATTTTGGGTTATTAGCAATCAGCACCATTAAAGGTTGCCTTTTTTTGTGGAGAATTTATGGTTTTTACATAAAACTTTATAGAAACCCAAAGAAACTGGATGATGAATCAGGTTCAATAATAAAAATTAGAACATAAATATTGATTTAGCATTATACTAACAAAACATTTAAAATATTGTTAACAAAACCAACCAGTATTGATACTGACTAAAAAAAAATTGAAAAGAGTCCATATTTTTTTAAAGCAGGTACTTAGGTACCATAAAAACATTAAAAGAACAAAGGCACCAATAAAACATTTCAAAACATGGTATCTGAAAATAAAAACTTGGAATTTATTGGAAAACTGCTATTTTGCAAATCTAAGTGTTGTCCACTGGCCTTTATCAAAATGTATAGAACAGCCGCGCCGCGCAGTCAATTTGCATTAAATTAAGAAATCTTGGATTTGTTTTAGCGAAAATTATAAATACATTGAAACTCAACAAAAGTCGGTGAAGAGGTGTCTTTGCATAACAAGTTTTAGCGGATTATGCCTGCAACGTTCGCTTTTTAAATTCTCGGTAACTTTTCGATATATTATCCTCAACATTCTCCGCTAATTTACCTATATGGGAACTTTCGGTTTAACGAGAGCGAGCTTTACGTAAATTACGGAATTTATGGGAACGTTCGCTCGGTAAAGTTCGCTACACACAACACTAATCTTGTTTGCATTAAAATGATCTTTTCACAACTTAAGAGGCAGCCCAAATCCATTTTCTTGTCAAAACTATAGTTGTCCATGATAGCTTCATTTGTTATTTCGGTATCATATCACACCACACTGACTTTCAGTAATTATTATGGTTGATACCATGACCTTATCAAATCAATGATCACTGGGGAGTGACCCAACAAACCCCTTTTTTACCCCTGCCAGACTAGGGACCACCAAAGGAATGAGTCTGAGGCCGATGCATCCAGTGGAAGCGGCCCTAGGTGGTAGATGCATAAGCCTACTCGCATCGTCCGGTGAAAGACCACCCCACCAGAACTGGGAAGCGCTAAGTAGTTTTCCCGAATCACGTTCCGCTTCCGCGCTGGTGGTTCCGGGTCCACAGTAGGAATATAATAATATGGACATGATGGTGCTTCCAGGATCAAAATATTCCGGAGATAAACTCCCCGGCCATTCGGATCTCCGGGCGCTGGGTGGCCCTGGGAGCCCTTCATTTCGCATTTCACAGACAGCAAAAATACCGAACCAATTTAGAATTGATTTCTGCAACATAAGAGGCCTAAATACAAACATAAATTCGGTACACCAACATCTACAAGCAAATAGACCACACATACTAGCCCTTACAGAAACACAAGTATGTTCTACAACAACAACAGTGAACTACCCTTATCCTGGTTACGACTTACACACCCGATTTAGACATAAGTTCGGAATATGCCTTTTTGTCCGAAGCGACCTTTCATGTCACCACGAGGAAACACTCGAACCGAACAACCTTGACGTCATGTGGCTCAAGTTCATCACCAAGGGATTAACCAAGTTTATATGTTGTCTCTATCGCCCTCCGAGCGATAGAGCCTACCAAAGCTTTTTTTCAACACTAGCAACTACTTTTGACTCAATACAGGTTGATCACCCCAGTTCAGAAATAATCGTTCTGGGAGACTTCAATGTCCACAACACCAACGGGCTCAAACATCACAACAAGACCGACAACGAAGGTAGAGAGGCTGAAGCATTTGCCATCAGCTGCGGGCTTACTCAAATTGTAGACGAACCAACTCGAATCTCAGAGAGGGGCGAATTCGCCGCCCTCTTGGATCTTTTTCTAACCACCAATCCTGACCAGTACACAATTACAGTTGGTCTGCCATTAGGTACTTCCGACCAGAAACTTATTACAACGGTTTGTGAATTGCCACTCATACAGAAGGATCCACCATTGCCGCGCAAAATCTGGCATAACAATTCTGCAAACTGGGACGATCTAAGGGAATTCTACCTAGATTTTCCTTGGCTCGACGTTTGCTTTCGCGCTGACGACCCGTCAGTCTGCTGCGAAAAGATCACGCCAGTAATCTCCTCAGGAATGGAAGCATACATCCCAAATTCCATCAAGTTACCATCAAAAGGAAAGCCCTGGTTCGACAGAAGATGCGAAAGAGCTGTGGGTAGGAAACAGCAAGCCTACAAATACTGGCAGACCGCTGAAAATCGCAATTATTTTATCGAAGCGAGAAACGAATGCAAGCGTGTTATCAACGAAACTAAGGACAAACACAATCAAAGGATCAGGAATAAACTTTTGCAATGCCCCAGTGGCTCCAGGAATTTCTGGTCGGTAGCCAAGGCAGTAAGTAACAACTTTACAGAAACGTCTCTCCCACCTTTGACAGACGAACGTGGCATCACGGCGACTAGAGCCAAGAAAAAAGCAAACATGCTCGCCAAAATGTTTTCTTCGCACTCTACGTTAGACGTCCCCCAAGGCAAGAATCTCCCCACCATACTCAAGTACCTCGAGAACAACAAAATAATCAGCGCTAATCAATACGGCTTTCGCAAAGAGAGATCGACAGGAGATATATTGACCTATGTCACTCATATATGGAGTAGGGCAATTGAAAACTACGTTGATATTTCAAACGCAGTCGACAGAGTTTGGCATGACGAACTGCTCAACAAACTAACGTCCTTCGGACTGCCAGCCTCTCTCTGCAGCTGGGCTGCCAGTTTCCTTAAGAGCCGATCTCTGCACGTTGCAGTCGATGGACACATCTCGGACACATTCACCATCAACGCGGGCGTGCCTCAGGGCGCAATACCTTCACCAACTCTGTTCCTCATTTATTCCTATCATCTAATGACCTGCTGACCGAAACAAACAATTCTGTTTACAGTTTTGCAGACGGCAGTACCCTTGTCTCCCACTTTAGATCAGAAAAACCCTTACCAGCGACTGAGACTCATCACCGCAGACAGGAGCAGATTACAGCAATTAATCAAGACCTGGAGAAAGTTCAAGCAAAGACACAAGCAGCCACGCTTACCAAGAGGGCCAATACAGCGGGCCCTGACATCATTATGGCAGGATCGACCATTCCTTCATCCTCGTCAATCGGATTGCTGGGTGTCTCGATCAACAGCAATATGTCCTGGCGTGACCATGTTGCTAACATCGCAAAATCAGCCTCCCAGAAGCTTGGTGCGTTATTTCGCAACAAAAAACTCTATACACCGCAGCAGTTACTCTTGCTGTACAAAGCGCAAATAAGACCGTGCATGCGTAGAATATTGCTCACATATCTGGGGTGCCGCACCAAAGCACACCCTAAAGCTGCTGGATTCCATTCAGAAGAGAGCTGTGCGTCTCGTCGGCGACCCGAAGTTGACCCGGAATCTAGATAGTCTGGAACACCGCAGACATGTAGCCGAGATATATCTGTTTTACAGATACTTTCACGGCAGATGTTCCCAGGATTTGGTCCGCCTCATCCCACCCCTGGCAGCTCCTGTCAGACAGTCACGACAAACGGCAAGGGCGCACCAGTTTGTCGTACAACTGGAAACACCTAGAACATCGCTTTACAGGAACTCCTTTGTCTGGCGCACTGCATCACTGTGGAACTCACTCTCAGGACATCTGTTTCCCACTAATTACAACTTACAAATATTCAAGAGCCGTGTCAATCAACATCTTTGCACACACACACCGCTCGTCGAGCGCCATAGGGTCTCCCTTTAGTGTGTATGCCACTGCCATAAAATAGAAATCGGATTTGACTGCCATTTTACAATCAAATATTAAGTTATGATACACTTCGAATCAGGGTGTCGCGAGAATCGAAAAAACTTAGAAGGCAGTTCGCTAGGGAATTTCTAGAAGAAAAACTCTCTAAATGCTTATGCTTGGAAAATATCGGGAAAATGGAAAACACGATTTAAGGTAAAAAAACAAGTTTTTTTTTCAAAACGTATTTTTTTTAAACTGATAACTTGACGAGAATTTACGCGAAAAACTATCTTAGAAGACACTTTTAACATGATGATGCCTTTATAGTAGGTGACATACGTGAATTTAAACTTTCCAGATTCCATATGATACATCACAAATCACAACTCAATATTTTACTACTGGAAAACCGACTAATATGGAGTAATCAAACTTTCGTACATTGAAAAGGGTAGATATGAGCATTAGATACATAAAAATCGCTTCGATCCGAATGAAAATACTGAATTGGTGATTGTTCATCGCACTTTACCTTAAACGTCCCACAAGGCAAGTTTCTCCCCAGTATATCGAACATCAACACTATCATGGCAGAAGTTAAGTTTCACCACTGTGACAATTTTAAAATCCTCAAAGAGTTAGATACACAAAAGGAATAAGGACCGGACGGAAGACCTGCCATCGTGTTAAAGAACTGCACCAACGAACTAATCCATTTCTCCATTATTTTTTCTCTGTCATACCAAAAAGGGATTTTCCCATCTTCTTGGAAGGTCCCAACCTGTTCCAAAAAAAGCTAGAAAACCACGCCCTCAAACTATCGCCCAATTACCTTGCTTCCAGTAATCTCCAGTTATGGAACGTGTAGCCAATCAGCAACTACTTAAGTACCTCGAGACCAACAGATTAATTAGCGATAACCAATACGGCTTGCGCAAAGAGAGATCGACAGGAGATATATTGACCTATGTCACTCATATATGGAGTAGGGCAATTGAGAACTATGGAGAATCTCGAGCGATTGCGTTGGATATTTCGAAGGCATTCGACTGAGTTTGGCATGACGGATTGCTTAGCAAACTTCCGTCCTTTGGGCTGCCAGCCTCTTTCTGTAGCTGGCTTGCCAGTTTCCTTAAGAAAAAATCTCTGCACGTTGCAGTTAATGGACACATCTCAAACACATTCACGTTTAATACGGGCGTGCCTCAGGGCGCAATACTTTCACCAACTATGTTCCTCATCTATTTTAATGATCTGCTGACAGAAGCCAATAAACCTGTTTACAGTTTTGCAGATGACAGTACACTTGTCTCCCAATTTAGATCGGAAAAACCTTTACCAGCGACTGAGAAATATCACCGCAGACAGAAGCAGATTACAGCAATTAATCAAGATCTGGAGAGGGTTCAAACTTGAGGCGACAGATATTTGGTTCAGCAGGAAAAACCCAAGCGGCCACGTTTACCAAAAAAGCCAATACGGCGGGCCCTGACATCATTCCTTCATCTTCATCAATCGGAGTATTGGATGACTCGGTCAATAGCAATATGTCATGGCATGACCACGTTGCTAACATCACAAATTCAGACGCGCAGAAGCTTGGTGTCCTATTTGGCAACAAAAAACTATATACACCACAGCAGCTGCTCTTGCTCTACAAAGCGCAAATAAGACAGTGCGTAGAATATTGTTCACACATCTGGAGTGCCGCACCGATGTCCTAAAGCTGCTGGATTCCATTCAGAAGAGAGCTGTACGTTCGTTGTATAACTGGAAACACCTAGAACATCGCTTTATAAGGACTCCTTTGTCTGGCGCACTGCATCGCTGTGGAACTCACTCCTAGCTGTTTTCCCCAAATTACAATCTACAGCTCTTCAAGAACCGTGTCAATCAACATCTTCGCACACACACCGCTCGTCGAGTGCCATACCATAAGATCTCCCTTTAGTGTGTGTGTGTGTGTGTGTGTCATTGCCATTAAAAAATGTGCCAGCAAAGGCATAGCTATTTTCAATAAATCAATTTCAGATTCGTAAACCTTGCGATCCCATCTATAGAAAAGTTTTATAAAAATTTACCTTACGACATCGGGTAATACAAGAAAATCCAGGTTTCGCTAGTTCTTAGTGGGTAAAATATTTTATGAAACGTAAACATTTTTACATGTACTAGAACAACACAGTTTTATCCACAATACCGAAACAGAATTTTTGCACTCCACACGAGTTTCGCTAACCATGTTAGCATCATCAGAATATGATTAAAAAATAGACTTATAATCTACCTAACTCTAACTCTGTTAACTGCCTGCTTAATCAAGCGAAAGCAAAAAGGACCTATTATTATTAGAACTCTCTTTATTAAGCTTCATCAACCAGTACACTGGTTAAAGCTAGATTTACAGCTTCTTTTCAAAGTTACAGAATGAAACAAAACAGCAAAAAAAGATAAAAAAAAAAGACGAAAAGAGAAAGGTCCCCTTTTATATACCGGAAAATAGAGGTTAAATGAAGCATGCAGAAACTTGCAAAAAAGGATGCCCTTATGCGAAGGACCGTTCTGTCCAATTGGTTCAAAATTGGGGATTAAGTAGGAAATGTGATGTAGATAAGAATATTTCACGGGCACAAAGTGTGATGTAAACAACAGGTTTAATAGAAAATGAAACAAAAAAAGATAGCTTGTCAAAGACTAAGATAGGGATTTTCCTCTAAGTTGAACTCTTTAGATTTTCTAAGCGTTCAAAATGGCCAAAATGCACCGAAATACCACTTTTCAAGTGTAAGAAACTCAAAAACAGTTGGGATTAGAGCCATAGCACCATAAACAAAACTTGCTTAGAATCTGCATGAGAATCCAAAAATGTAATAATATACAGGGTGTTCTATTTTAAAAAATATAATTGTTACTACTTTTTTTGAGACAACCTGTATACGTGAAATTAATTTTAAAAGATAATATACGAAAAACCCTACCACTTTTATATAATTTTTTTTTAAGTTCCTATGATTACTCACCTATTTTAGTTGGACCACCCTGTACCTCGGAATCTGGCTATAACCGGACTAATCCCCAACCCCCCTTTTTTTTCATCTACATAATATTTCCTATTTGATACCCAATTTTGAACCAATTCGACTGAACGGTCTTTCCCATAAGGTTTGTGCGTGGTTTTTTCAAAAGTTTTGAATAGCTTTGCTTTTGATGCATTATGGCAAAATAAGCTCATTTTCAATTTTTCAAAAATAATTTTATTCAAAAGACCTTGACATATAAAGTTGACATACCACAAATCAGATTTTTCTGAGAAGTCTAAATCGGTGAAAATAAATAAGAAAGTGCTGCTGGAACAGTGTAAAGACGACATGACGTCATCAGATATGAAATTTGCGTTGGTATATATATTTATCTATGACAGTGACAGAAACGTCAGCATTCTCGCTGGTGGCATAGGTCGCGGCCTAGCAACAGAACGTGATCCTATCTTATTACGTCACATCCCCGATCCAGATGCCCTTGGAAATTTCAAGAATTGCTTAATTTAAAATTTTGAATATGGCTTATTTTTATGAAGTATTTTGCATAGGTAATAGAAATTTGATTGTTTTTTTTTAATGAGCCCATTGAAAGAAAACTTATTTCAAGTATTTTGACATGACGTTTTGATTAAAATATGTGAATCTAATTGCCTGAAATATGATTGAAAACGATTTGAAGCAGGAAAAATGGGCCAGGATCGACTGACTCTCAGTTAAAATGTTTTGAAGATGGGAACATCGGCTAAGAGCAAAGAATTTGGACCTTTTTCAAGCGATAAGCAGCGGGTTTTGCCAATTTTATGGGAGGCTTCGAGGTAAAATTCTACTGTAAACATCGCAAGTAATTTCGAAATATAGAGTACGCAAAATACTTGAATTTCATAATATTAATATCGCATTGTCGTGTGATATTTAATGGACTTTTAAAACTAAAAATACATTTGCGAACTTCCATGTTTTCGCAATGATATTACATATATAAGATGTGGTCATTAAAGTTCAAGCCTTTGCCACTGGCGCGCACGATCGTTCACCGCCTCCGCACCGAGCCGTTGCATCTGACAAATCGACTACTTTGGTTATATTCATAAATGGCGTCTAAAAATGTTAAGATTACTTATAATCTTAACGTGAATTCCTCACATCCAAACTAGCCCAAACCAGTCCAAAGGCATATTTAAATTAAAAGTAAACAACTTCGACACTATTGCATTTCTCCCCTTGAAAAAAAAATATAAATTTCTAAAAGTAAATGACACTTTTTATTGACCCTATATAACATAAGTGGTGTATCGTCTAACAATTTGTTTATTATTTATTTTTATTTGTTGTCACTATTCATCATAGCCTTTCTAATTAAGGCATTATGTAGCATCTTCGACATTAAATAATTTAAAATTTATTTCTTGACGTACATTACCGTCGATGAAAAGACCGCCAAAACAGTGAATTTATTGAAAAAAGAATACTATACCAATTTGATAGTATTTTTAAAACTAGAAAATAAGAAGCCAAAAATTCAAAGGATTTTACCAAACAAGATTTTTCAAAACTTTTAAATAAAACCGAGGAAGAGGTTGTAATGATTGTTCGCATTGCCTAGGGATGTCATGTACGTACATGAGAACATTTTCAGGAACATAAAGAAAAATATTTTTTATATTTTGTACTTCACAATTAATTATTAATTATCTAATTTCAATTTCCAACATTGTCTAAACTCTAATCTAATCTAAAATTTAGATTTATCAACAGTAGTTCTTCTAGATGTACTAATTTTTTGAAAAACATTTATTTCACTTCCCTCCTTATTCTTCGCTTGCTGCTTTTATGTAATATAAAAGGCATTTCCCCAAAATGTTAGTAGCCTAAAAATTAAAAAAAAAAAACGAATAACCTACCCCGAATCTCCATCACCTGAACTATCCAAAACCGAAACATTATCTTCTTCACTTAGAACCTGCATGATCGATATTAAAGGCGAACGATACAAAATCGACTGACCGCATATAAATGATCGAAAAGTAGACTTAAATCAAAACCAGAACCTAAAACAAGTGACCAGCTAGTTATTTAATAATATGGAAAAAATAGAAAAATATACCAATCGCCGCTAATATATTTCAAACGAATGTAAACCCATACATAACATAGCAATTACTAGTTGAGTAAGTAAAGATATATTTTCTCTCAAATGCATTCTTTTATTAAGGATGAAGGCAAGATACGAATGTCCACTAAATTACAATATTTTTTTAAAATACAGGATTTAAGAAACTGGGTTATTGAAGTTCTCATGTTCAATATGAAAAAAAGATCAAGCCCACTTAGCCGACCTCATAGTCGATTGATTATATTTTCTGATATTTGCAGGCTGTCTATTAGTAATTTAGGACGGGCCAGTTGAACGCCATTATAAGTTACCATTCCATAACCAAACTTTGTGTATTTGCGAAACAGTTTTAGAAACAAACGTAAGAGATAAATATATTTTAGTTTAATTATTATCAAACCTATTACCCCTTTCAAGTCAACTCGGAATTAAAAAAAAAACTCGATATCGATAAGTTGTTGCTTTGATTTAAGCAAAACATACATAATGATAAATAAACTGAGGGCTGTTGGCGAAGATGACATCCTATTGAAATGACTGACAGGTAAATAATATACGCTTCTCGTTGTGCAGTGGTCGTCGACTCGTCGATCGCGAGCTACCGATAGCTCGCAAAGGCAATTCTGATAGCTCACCATTTATTTTAAATTTTCCGTAAATTTCCCAAATTCTCATAATAAGCACAAGTAGTGTCAACACTGCGGTGGGTGATCTGCCGCTAACTTCACCATTCTAGAATCAGAATCGGCTAGAACCGACCAGCGCTCTAGTATTCGAGAAAGATCTGGGCTGCTTTGAACGGGATAAATACGCATTGCGCAGCGACATTGCACCCAGTTTAAAACTGAACGGCGCAGAATCAACGTCCAGCAGTTGGGTTAGTAGAAATAGGGAGCAACAACAAATATTATGACAAGCAAGAGTAAGAAGGTGAAGACATAGCATTTCCATTCGGAATGGGAAGAACAATACTTATTTACCAAAGTTAAAGGTAAAAATTTATGTTTGTTATGCAATACAAAAAAAACTTAAGTTACTAAAAAAGGAAATATTGAGAGGCATCATAACACTGTATAGGATGGCTCGAATTCGAGTCTGTGTATGGGACTCTCGAAAACCGTAAGAGATACAGTGTCGGTCAAATTAGGGCAAAATTGCACATTTAAGTGCCTAACAATATGCCGTTTAGAAAGTTTTAAAATTCCGAGTATTTCCGGAGATCGAGAAAAATCGTTTTATTTTTTTTCTGGGCTTATTTTAAAAAGAATTTCAAATTTAATTACACTTTTGCATTGCCACTTTTTCCGCTCTATCCAATGGTGGTATATTGATTTTGGAATCCGACGTTTCATCTTCAAATGGTCATCATCAACTTTCTTTTATTAAACACGAACTTTATTTTTTTATCGTTTTTCAGATGATATTGGCGTTATTAATATGAATATGTATTGTATTTTTAATTTTTTTTATTATTTATTTTGCTTTGACGTAATTTTGAATAGATTAGTATTAAATTTAAACAAAGTTGGTATTTAAAAAAAAAGTTGATGACCTCTTGAAGAGAAACGTCGGATTTCAAACCAATCATCAACTTTTTTTTAAATACGAACTGTAATTAAATTTAATTAACTTAAACTATTCAAAATTACGCCAAAGCAGAATAAATATTAACAAAAAGATAAAAAAAAATTAAAAAAATAAAAATACTCTAACATAAAAAATATTAAAGTTTAAAAAAAGAAAGTTGATGATAACCCCTTGAAGACCATAGGTTGGATTCCAAACTGGATACCACGATTGGATAGAGCGAAAAAGTGACAATGCAAAAGTGCAATTCAATTTGAAATCTATTTTTAAATAAACCCAGAAAAAAAACGATTTTTCGTTTTTTTTTTTTCGGATATCTCTGAAAATACTCGGAATTTTAAAACTTTCTAAACGGCATGTGTTTACGCACCTAAATGCGCAATTTTGTCCTAATTTCGCCAACACTGTATTACTTACCAGATCCCCATACATCGAATTTGAGACACCCTACCCTGTACATTCGAATTTTGAAAAATCATTCCCATTATATTCTGCCAGCAGAAAACAATTTAAAAACCAGTTAATTGGACAACAATCAATATTTTTACAAAAGACTCGACAGAAATAAGGCTGCAACTGAAGCATCATACTGTGTGTACCAGATAATTG
>MU182697.1:249118-261811 GCA_016904865.1 Pissodes strobi
ACGCGAGACATGAAAATATTTGAAGTTAGAATAAGAAGATTCATTAAGTGAAGTGAAACCAGTGTAAGCGGACCATCGACGAGCGCAAGATGAATGCATTCAAAAAAGGACGCGAGACTCTTGAAAATATTTGAAGTTAGAAAAGGAAGATTCATTAAGTGAAGTGAAACCAGTGTAAGCGGACTATTGACGAGAGCAAGAAGTTATATAACGAGCAGATCAAGAACAAGCTTGTCAACTGTCCTAACGGATCAAGATCCTTTTGGTCAGTTGCCAAAGCTATCAATCAGAATTTCTCAAAGACGTCAATCCCACCACTGGCCAAAGATGATGGCTCAATAGCGGAAACGGCAAAGGAAAAAACCAGAACATTCTTGCCGAAATGTTTGCATCAAATTCTAGCTTAGATCCTGAAGGAAAGACTCCCCCAACTATCCCGAGAGTGAATTTATCAACGCCAGGTCTGGTATTTCGTCAACGCGAAGTGAAACGAATACTCCAAAGCCTAGACACTAACAAGGCGACAGGACTGGATGGCGTTCCCGCAATAGTGCTTAAGAAATGTGCTGCTGAACTAACAGCTCCACTATGCAGCCTTTTCTCCCTATCATACCGAACTGCAAGCTTTCCTTCTAGCTGGACATGCGCTCACGTGCAACCAATCCCGAAGAAAGTTAAAAAACGATTCCAAATAACTACCGTCCGATTGCCTTTGTCCCCATCATGTCCAAAGTCATGGAGAAACTGATCAACGAACAGCTATTAAAATATCTCGAATCATCAGACATCATAAGCGATTGCCAGTATGGCTTCCGCAAGCACAGATCAACGGGAGATCTCCTGACTTACGTGACATACCTGTGGACCAAAGCCAGCGAGAGCTACGGAGACTCTTGCAGTGGCTCTCGACGTATCCAACCAAAGCACTTGATAGGGTGTGGCATGATGGATTGCTAAGCAAATTGGCAGGTGTTGCATGACGGATTGTTAAGCAAATTGGCAGCATACGGACTACCACCAGCACTGCTTCTATGGCTTTCCAATTTCTTAAGGGATCGAAGCATCCGAGTTGGTATTGATGGACATCTCTCGAAGGAATTTAAAATCAATGCCGGAGTTCCCCAAGGGTGTATATTATTTCCCACACTGTTCGTGCCCTATACCAACGGTCTTTTAGATAGGACAAACAGTTCTATTTACAGCTTTGCAGACGACAGCACTCTCATATCCTCATTCATGTCGCGGACTCCAATGACCGCTGCTCGTTCCCAACGCAAGGGAGAAAATCAGATTGCTGCATGCTGACATCAATGAGGATATGAACGCCATCGTAGAATGGGGTGAGGAAAACAATGTCGAGTTTAACGTAGGAAAGACTCAGGCATCTGTCTTCTCAAAAAAAGCAAACACCGCAGGACCTGACATCAATGACAGGACAAATACTGACTCTGGCCTCATCCATAAGCCTGCTGGGCATCAACGTAGAAAACAACATGTCAATCACGTCACCCAAATCGCCAAGGCAGCAGCACAAAAGCTAGGAGCACTCTATGGAGCAAAAAAGTTGTATACACCTCAGCAGCTCAATAAGACCCAGATAAGACCATCTCTGAAATACTTTTTAGATTACATGCAGAGGAAAGCAGTGCTTCTTGTGGATGACCCAGAGTTGACCTTGATAGCCTTGAACATCGAAGAGAAGTGGCGGACCTCTCTCTTTACTATCGATATTACTACGGAAGGTGTTCGAACGAGCTGGCAGTTATGATTCCGCCTAGAAACACCTGTCAGACACAAGCTGCGCATCAACATACGATTCAGTTGCGAACACCTAGGACGTTGCTGTTACGGTACTCCTTTGTCTGGAGAACTGTCACGCTCTGGAATGGACTTCCGTGTAACGTCTTTTCCGAAAATTATAACCCACAGCGCTTCAAGTCCAACGTCCATCGTCTTTTTCGCACGCGCTCGTTGTGTGGTATAGAATTTTCCTTTTGTGTGTGCGGTTCATAAAAAAGAGCAACCGTAACGAGCATACCATTGGTATTTGTACTAAAAGTGGACCCGATAAATCTGAGTAAATGTTTATTTTTCTAAATCTACTTAGTTGCTTTAACCAAAATTTTCTTTTCCAGTTTAAATCGATTTATTACGTGTTTATGTTTTTTTTTAATAATACGATTTTATGACAATAGTTTAAGGAAATGTTTAGCTTTGATAATAAAATATCATATGTATCCCCGTCGTATTTTTAAATATATAAACATTAAAATAATACACTTCATTGGCAAGTGAGGTTAACCTCACATGGGAGGAATGGCGCCGCGCCGGCGCCATTCCTCTTACAGAACATAAAATATTTTTGCAAAAACATCTTAAATTATCTTTGTATAACTTGCAAGGTAGTGCACAGATGTAATATATTTGATGTATTGAGGTGAGAGATATTTAATATACAGGGTGATTCACTGTGAATAATTTGATAGTCATTTTCGGAAAACAGGGCATAGGATTGTTCTGAAAATTAGGTTAATTAGGGTTTTGGACTTGTTCAGTCGATCTAAAATGTTTTCAATGAAGCAATGTTGCCAGTTTTATCGAAAAGCAGCAGCGTCGTTGAAATTTTATATAGGGCAAACTATTATATTATCGCATTTTTGAATTATTCTAGCAATTCCAAGCATATTTAATAGGTTGATTTTCTCAAAATTGGCAAATCTTGGCAGCTGAGTCTATATTAATCCATTAGATAAATTTATTAGGCGCTCTCTGAACCAGTTTTCTGATTGTTTTCTGCTATAAAATAAACGTCTAAGCATTTAACACGACACAAATAAAAATCTCAATCTGGATAATATTTAATTATAAGACATTTAATGAAGAGATTTTAACATAAAACAAATTTCATAGAAAGTAATAAGATGCCGATACCCAGTCTAGAAAATATAAAAATCTCGAAAAATAAATAGTTCGCTGTTAGAAAAAAATTTAAGACAATATAGAAATAATTCGAGCATCAACTTTAGGAGTTGATATTCGAAAAACAATTATTTTTTTGTATCGATTAATATTATTTTCAAAGGAATGGTTATATTACTAATACTAATAATATATGCTTGATATACTTTTCAAACACGAAATGTGCAACTTGATATTTTTCCGCTTTTGTTCCAATGTGCGGCGCGGCAAAAGTAATAAGATGCCGATACCCAGTCTAGAAAATATCAAAATCTCGAAAAATAAATAGTTCGCAATCACGCGAGTAATGCAGGATTAGTTAATAGCTGGAAAATTAACTTATGTATCTGAACTGACAGAATTAATCGAGGAAATGACTATTAGCATACAACTTCAGAGCACCCCGTATAACTGCCAATTATTTCGGCTAACAAGATAGTTTACAGGACTTCTATGACTTTAATGGTAATCACGTGTAAGTATTGTTTATAAACAAATCATTTTACGATGCCGGCTGAGGAATTTTTTCAGTCATGAAATCGAAAGTGGCTAGACTTTGTATTGTTTGCTTATAAATTAACGAAGACGTTTGCTTTATGTTAGAAGTTGTTCTTTCGGTTAAATACAATTAGTACCTAACTGCTAAAATGCAATAATGATAATAATAATAAATAATAATGGAGTATTTAAATACAATTATTATAAAAACCGGCCAAGTCATTCTAGTTTAGAGAATTAGTGATACTGTAACTTTTTATTTTACGTGTTACAGAAACATGAATAGTTTATAGGTGTAGATATTTACTAGCAGAGCTACAGGAAAAATCAAAGTTTAATTTTTTAAATTGTTACATTTTGGATTAACTGGAAATTGATATTTTGGACATTTTAACGGGTAGTATATTCGAAGCGGCTTGACTTAGAGCAAAATGGTTGCACGTTTCAATATTAGTTTTTTATTAAATCACTTTCTGGCCTAGTAGAACATGTTGATTTTTCATTGCCGATCAAAAAATTGGCAATTCCGATTAGACCGCAAAATAGCTCAACGCAAAAACTGAAATTCAAAAATGCCATATGAAAAGGGGTTATATAATGCAGATTCAAAAATAAGATCCCCAAACGTTTTACGCATCTTTTTACGAGCCTTGTTAAATTAGGCAGGTTCGTCTATGCAACGCTCATTCTCGTAAAGCCGGCTCGAGATTTCAGCCAAGCGAGAGAAATAGTCAGTAACAAAATATACAAGGCATTGTCTTATTTGGATCACTCTGTACATCTTGTCAGTATCTGTAATATATTAAATCCAATAATCATCTACCACACTATAAACATAATCATCAGCTATTACAATAAATATATATATTATGCCGCTATGTACCGTATATTTATTTTTGACGCACGTATTTCCACCGGGTCCTGCGTCGTAACTGAGATGGTATGTGGAGTCTAGTGGTGGACGAACTATTGGAAATACTGACAGGCCTCGGCCTACATTGTGTTGGGTATGCCGATGGAAATTCTAGGGTACACTATGTGAACTCATTCAAGCTGGACTCAAAGCAACGAAAGAATGGTGCCAAACAGTGGGGCTGGAAATAAACCCATCGAAAACAACCATAGTACCCTTCTCTAGGAAAAGAGAACTCCCTAGAATGAAAGTTTTCCGAATACACGGTACCAACATTACACCGGCATCGGAAGTCAGATATCTAGGCACAACGCTGGATTGTAAACTCAAACGGAATAAACACATTGAAATAGTTGTAACTAAGACTACGAGGGCCCTCATGGTGTGCCCAAGCCTTGCAGGAAAAACCTGGAGATGTAAACCAGAAATTCTGCGATGGATGTACGCAATGATAGTAATCCTACCTTACGGGTCGATCGTCTGGTTCAAGGAAACGGAAAAGCAGAACATAAAATCAGCTCTCAACAAAGTACAACGCCTGGCGTGCATAAGCATAACAGGCGCAATGAAAACTTCTCCAACAGCAGCAATCGAGACAATTGTGGGCCTCGCACCTTTATAAATTGTTGTAGAGGGCGCAACTAAACAAGCAATGACTAGAATCACAAGAGAGGGAGCGGGCGAGGGACGATGGCTTAGAAAGAGTGAGTTAACATCTCTGAAAAAACATATACCACTTCTTGGGCTCCCCAGAGACGATACAGTCAAAAGATACTATTTTGAAAAATACTTCACAGTCGTGACAAATGTCATAAAATGGTATACAGACGGGGCAAGAACTGAACAGGGGACCGGAGCCGGAGTATTTGGGCCAGGAACCAAATTCTCCGAAGCAATGGGAAAACACCCGGACATATTCCAGGCGGGAATTCACGCCATACGAAGATGTGCGCAGTTCAACTTAGATAGAAACTATAGAAAGAAAAATATTGTCATCTTCTCAGACAGTCAAGCAGCCATCAAAGCGCTGAGCTCAACAACAATCAGCTACAGAATGGTATGGGAATGCCTAGATAGGTTAAATGAACTAGGCAAGAATAACAAATGATCCCTTCAATGGATACCTGTCCTGGTATAGAAGACAACGAAAAAGCAGACCAATTGGCAAAAGTAGGAGCACAAACTCCGCTTTTAGGACCGGCATAGGAACGCACACCTACAAAGAAGAATTCAGGAAAGAAGAGCGAACCAAATGGACCAATCTTTGGGAACGCCTTCTAGGGTTAAGGCAATCAAAGATGTTCCTAGGGCCCCCTCATCCAGGAAGATCAAAACACCTTCTAATACTGAGTAAGAACAATCTCCGCATCCTCAATGAGCAATTGAGCTTTGGCTGTACCCAAGTGTTGCCTAAAAACATGGCTAAATTTCACATTTTCAATCGCAGCCGTTTTACGTAAAAAATACCCGAAAGAAACTTACATAACGGCTCAGTTTCCAAAAAAATTGTAAGGAACCAACTAGAATTGGCCAAAATATTTTGAAAATTACCAACTGCCAAATTAGGTTCTAAATAAATGTGTCCCTCCGTGTATAACTGCTTTCTCACTGACATGACTGTTTCTAATATAAAAAAACTGTTAGTGTATTTTGATTATACTTGCCAGTTTGCAAACCAACGTTTCCTGGACAGCTAAAACGATTTCTAAACATTAACGTTATCATACTTGAATGGGGGGGGGAGAGGCGATGTATTTTGAGTTTTAACAAATGGATATTACCTATTATCTTTAATAACTGAACTCTAAAATACCCCGCCACTGCACTGGTTGGATTTTACTCATTAACGAATTCGATTTGTGTTTTCAAACGTACAATTTTTTGTTCGAAATTTGAAATGGATAGCTGCAATATTTCATTTTCCGTTATTTGGATCCAAAAATGTGGAGAAATGCTTCGAATATTACTGGCATTTCTTATTTTGTTGTATAAGTATGAGAAAACGAAATATATCCAACATTGTATTTTCTCAGTTCATAACATGAATTTGAAAATATATTATTTTGAAATTTCGAGCTTACTTATCACGCGTAAATGTTCGTCTTTTAGGCTAAACTAGCAATTTTTTCAATTTACGAAAAAAAAATACAAATAAATAAAATTCCAGAACAAAGACCAAACATTTCAAGTTTTTTACTTTCTTAACCGATTATTAGCTATAAATCATAAAAGTAAGTGTAAAATAAAACAATTTTAAAAGATATTATTAAAAATAATTCTTTTCTTTCTTAGTCTTCACGCCCTGAACAGTTTTCTGTATGTTTATTTACTTAAATAATATTTGAAACTCTAGGGTTTTTTGTAGAGAATTCCGAGATCAAATTTGAATGCAAAACAACCCCCATATATTTTTAATAAAATTCTATCCTAGTTTCAAACTATTAACACCATTCCAATAATCAAAACCTCTTTAACAAGAGAGTTATGAAAATGAGTACAATAAAGGAGGCGATACTCTGTAAATGTTAAGTGATATTTAGCTATTTTCATAAAAAAATTAAAATATGCCTTTTAAAGGGACACGAATATACACCAAAACCCAAAACTATACACTATCGACAAACGCACAGCGACGCACAAAAGCCGTACCCGCGATCACTCTATATCGGCTCCAGGAATGTACTACCGACTATGAATGACTATGGACACGTGCTCCGTAGGAAAAAAAATAATTCCAAACAATAAATTGCAATTATGCAGTGCTATGGCAACGCGTAATAATAAAACGTAATAATGAGGAAAAGGAATGATGATCAACGCCTACTGGCGATAGATTCGTAAGTCTGATACTGAAAATTTAAATAATAATGAAATAAACAAACCGAATATAGGTATTTGGGATGTGATATAGTATGTTTCTCCGAGCCTGTTTATCGTTGATCGTATATAGTCAACAATAAACTGTACAGGTTTATTAATAACTGCAGTAACAAGGGCGTACTGGCCTATTTCCTTTTTGAAATTTAAGTGCAAACAATTGGTCCATATTTTACATTATCTTCAGTCATACGGTCCGAATTAATCTGAATCCAGAAAGTAGGACAACATGACGCCACGTCCCGGCCATACATTAGAGCTTACCCAAAAATATTTGAAGAAAAAAAATATTAATACAAAGAAAATTTGTTAAAAACTTATTTTGCCATTTATGAAACAAATATCACGGGATATTTTCAATATCACTTATTTTCACTTTTAGCTTTATGTTTTAATGATTAATGCAGTGGCGGACCAACAACTTGTGAGGCCCGGGCCGGTAAATTATTTGGGGGCCCCTGAAGGGCGTATTTAGATCCGCGTTATAGGGGAGAGGGCTACCGATGCTTGCCGCAGGCGGTGACGGGACCAATCCGCCGAAGGCGGTAAATTTTTAGGGTGCCACGACCACGCCCCATTTTTACCCAAAAGTCGTTAAAGAATAACTAGATACCTATATGTACTAATAAATTTTTTTGGGGTTAATTTTTGGATTTAATTCAGGAACAACCCGCAAAAGAATATAAACGATAAACATACTCATCAAAGAAAAAATCGATCCCAAAAAAATATACTAATAATAATACATTAGTAAAACAAAATGTAATTAATACAGTTGAGCTATGAACCCTGTATAATTATGTAAAAATATGTTAACAAACTAAAGTCATTAATTAACTCATCATAATCTAAATTTTCAGACATTTTCATCTGTGTTGATAATATTGACCAAATTATTTAATCTGTCGTCGGTCATTGTCGAACGCAAATAATTTTTTATTAATTTGCGTTCTGAAGAACTTCTTTGGCAGGTCGCTACTGAGACACAGACTTTTAAAAAATATTGAAGAATAAGATGCAGGTTAGGTACTGATTCGGTAATGTCCCATTTAATAATAAATTGAAAAATTTTCTCAGCTGTCCCGGAAGCCACTTCTTCGAGTTTGGTGTCAGTAGCATGTATATGGCGTCTTAAACTTTTTACTTCTTGTAATAGCTCTCCTTCATTAAACTCGTTATATATTATAACTAGGTTTTCTACAGCCAATCTTAGTTCAATTTCTGAAGCTTTCATCATAAAACGGGATTGAACAATTTTAAATAGTTTCCATTGCTGTAGATATTTCTAACAATTCCTGAATAAACCGATCCAAGCACTGGAACATTGATCTACGAATTTCCTCTCGTAGGGTTAATCCGACGTAATCAGATAATCCTCCATTTGTTCTTCCGCGTCTCTCAATATCTATACCCGTTTCTTCACATTTTTCTGTTCCGAATTTAATGGCTTTGTTAACAAGTGTATTTTTCTCTCCTCAGTAAGAAACAATACCAAACCCCTTAACTTGGTCAAACTCATATCTAACTAACGTTATTCGTGGGGCTTAGCAAATATTTTTGGGCGGCATTGACTTCTTCTAAAACTGAACAATATTTTTTTTTGCTTTTATATATATTTAAATTGGGCCCCCCAGCCTTGCGGCCCGGGGCGGACCGCCCCCCCCCCCCCCCCCCTTACTTCGCTACTGGATTAATGATGACTGCCTCATTTAAACTATTTCAAATAAAAAAATCGGCCAATAAAAAGTTCCTTCAAAATCAAAATATGGTCGAAAAAATATTATAGCATTTCTGGGGCATACAACATAAGTATGTATTTCAAATTCTAATGTTTTTAAAATACTTGGTCATTATTTGTAATAAAGTTTAAGAGTAATGTTGTTTTATTTACGGTTAGCTTTTGCTATTTATTTTAGGTAGGGGTTTGAACGCAGATTAATATAGCTTAATATCCCTCAAAGTTTACATTGCACCTTAATTATTGGCAGATTCTACTGGGAAATTATCTTTATTAGAACTTTGACAAATTTAGGTGGATAACCAAGCCCACGCACATGTTTGCTGCAAAACTTCGGCTAGGTTGTAAGTTAGAACCCCCCGAACACTACGCACATGTGTAGCGAACTGGTTGAACAAGGTTGGGTGAGAAATACAGTATGTCGAACTGATGGTTCACTTGAGTATTTATATAATAAAATGTGATGTCCGTTTTTATGGCAGAGGCACCACACTAAAGGCTAAAGGCAGACCCTATGGCCCTCGACAAGCGGTGTCTGTGCGAAGATGTTGATTGACATGGTTCTTGAATAGCTGTAGGTTGTAATTAGGGGGAAACAGATGTCCTGGGAGTGAGTTCACAGTGGCAGGAGCAGTGCGCCAGACAAAGGAGTCATTATAAAGCGATGTTCTAGGTGTTTCCAGTGTACGACGAACGGGTGCGCTCTTGCCATCTGTCGTGACTGTCTGACAGGCGTTACTGAGGGCGGGATGAGGCGGGCCAAATCCTGAGAACGTCTGTGGTGAAAATGTCTGTAAAACAGGGAGATCTCGGCCACATGTCTGCGGTGTTCTAGACTATCCAGATCCCGGGTCAACTCCGGGTCGCCCACGAGACGTACAGCTCTCTTCTGAATGGAATCCAGCAGCTTTAGGGTGTGCTTAGGTGCGACACGCCAGATGTGTTAGCAATATTCCAAGCAAGGTCTTATTTGCGCTTTGTAGAGCAAGAGCAGCTGCTGCGGTGAATACAGTTTTTTGTTGCGAAATAGCGCACCAAGCTTCTGCGAGACTGATTTTGCGATGTTAGCACGTGGTCACGCCAGGGCATATTGCTGTTGACCGAGACACCCAGTAGTCAGATTGACACGAGGATGAAGAAATGGTCGATTCTGCCATAATAATGTCAGGGCCCGCCGTATTGGCTTTCTTGGTAAACGTAGCCGCTTGGGTTTTTGCTGTATTGAAGCATTGAACTGGGCCAAATTTATGTCGCTCCTAGTTCGAACTTTCTCCAGATATTGATTAATTGTTGGAATCTGCTCCTGTCTGCGATAAGTCTCGAACGCTGGTAAACGTTTTTCTGATCTAAACTTGGAAGGGTACTGTCATCTGCAAACCTATAAATATGTCTGAGATGTGTCTATCAACGGCAACATGCAGAGATCGGTTCTTAAGGAAACTGGCCAGCCAGCTGCAGAGCGAGGCTGGCAATCCGAAGAAAGGAAGTTTGTTGAGTAATGCATGCCAAACTCTCTCGAATGCCTTCGAAATATCCTACCCAATAGTTCTCAATATATGAGTGGCATAGGCCAATATAGCTCCTGTCATCTCTTTTTGCGAAAGTCGTATTGGTTATCGCTAATTATTCTATTGGTCTCGACTCTCGAGGTACTTGAGTAGTTACTGATTGACTACACGTTCCATAACTTTGGAGATTATTGGAAGCAAGGCAATTGGACGATAGTTTGAGAGCGTGGTTTTCTTGCCATTTTTTGGAACAGGCTGCTCTCGAACGACTTTCCAAGAAGATGGGTAAATTCCTTTTCGGTAAGACAGAGAAAAAAGTCTGGAAAAAATGGGTGTTAGTTCGTTGTGGTATTCTGTCCGGTCCTGATGCCTTTGAGGATTTTATGAATATCACGATGGTGAAACTTAACTTCTGCAATGGTAGTATTGGATATAGTGGGAAGAGCCTTGCCTTGGGAGACGTTTAAGGTAGAGTGCGATGAAAACATTTAGGCGCGCATTTCTGCTTTTTCCTTAGCTGTAGTCGCCGTGATGTTGCGTTCGTCTATCGAAGGTAAGAAAGACGTTTTTTTTTATTACTTATTGCCTTTGCTACCGACCAGAAATTTCTGGAGCCACTGGGGCATTGCAAAAGTTTGTTCCTGATCCCTTGGTATTTGCCCTTAGTTTCGTCAATCACACGATACATTCGTTTCTCGCTTCGGCAAAATAATAGCGATTTTCAGCGATCTGATTTTGCTGCCAGTACTTGTAGGCTTGCTGTTTCCTACCTACAGCTTTTTCGCATCTCCTGTTGAACCGGGGCTTTCCTTTTGACGATTATTTGATGGAATTTGGGATGCATGCTTCCATCCCTGAAGAGATTACTTGCAGAATCTCTGCGCAGCAGACTGACGAGCCGTCAGTGCCAAAGCAGACATCGCGACGTCTCGACGCGTTGAGCCAAGGAAAAGGTAGAACTCTCTAAGATCTTTCCAGTTTGCACAATTGTAATCCCAAATTTTACGAGGCAATGGCTGATCTTTCTGTAGGAGTGGCAGTACACAAAACGTTGTAATAAGTTTGTGGTTGGAGGTAACTAATGCGGACCACCTGTAATTGTGTACCGGCCAGGATTTGTGGTTAGAAAAAGATCCAGCAGGGCGGCAAATTCACCCCTCTCTGAGATCCGAGTTGGTTCGTCAACAAGTTGAGTAAGTACGCAGCTGATAACAAATGCTTCAGCTTATCTACCTTCGTTGTCGGTCTTGTTGTGATGTTTGAGCCAGTTGGTGTTGTGGGCACTGGGGCATTGAAATCTCCGAGAACGATTGTTTCTCAATTGGGGTGGTCGACGTGTTTCCAAGTTCAAGTTAAAGCTATACGTTTTAGTAGTTTACACCATAATATGGAGAAAGTCGAGGAGAAAATAGTATTTTTCTTGGTTATCCTGACATTTGGATATATTTAAAAATACGAAGTTTATAAACGTTCAGCAGGCAGTTTTAAAAAATACAGAAATGGCAATAAAACTTGGTCCATGATGATTCTTGGAACAGGTAGATAAATGAAATATTTATGGGGTACTCTTAAAATGTATTGTTTATTTATATGGAATAAAAATCTACCTACCATACCATACAAATGGTTAATACAATAAATTTTGTTGGTTGTAAAACAGCGGGCTTTATATTTACTTTATTAGCGGTGCACGATTGTATGTATTAATTGGCAAAAGTATAGTGGATGCGAACATGGCGTATACAAAAGAAGCAAATAATCCAAAGGGAATGCCTTACCGTACGTACTTACATATATTGGACTTCTACATCAAATTAGACATGTTAAACGAATCATATTTTTATTCTTGCACATTCAACGACTTTTTTAATTAATACTTAATTTTGAGCATCTTACACACTGGTTTAAGGATTTCATATTTAATGTTTAATGTTTGGTGTTCAGTGTTTAGGATTTGATGTTAAATATTTTGATATTTAATATTTTAAATAATATTTTGACCACGTACAATTTGCACAATTGTATAAAGTTTTGTATAGTTAGGTTTTTCTTTTTATTGTATATTTCTATTTGTGTTTTATATGTTTTGTATGTTTTATACTCTAGCTCTAGCTTTGCCTACAAATTGGAATTTTTTTGCCAATAAAGCATCTATTATTATTATTATTATTATTATTATTATTATTATTATTATTATTATT
>MU182697.1:269877-299906 GCA_016904865.1 Pissodes strobi
TCTCAACTTATTTTAGTCATTTGAACCGGTTCCGATACGTTATAATCGATTTTAATATCCAGGGAGGTGGGGGTATAATTCTCACTCCACTGATGACCCCGTGATACGGGGTTATCACTCGTCATATTTTCGATCAGAGGCTCCGTTGCAGAGATCGGTAAAAATGTTTTCCCCAAAATCCCCCATTAAATTAGAGCCCCTTCCACCATATGGTCAAAGGTAGGCCCCCCAGGAAGTGCACCTACCATAAAAAAATTCGACCCATAGCTTCCCGTTCTAGCGAAATGAATTATTTTAGTTTTTTTCTTCTCCTCCCTCTCCTGGCCGAACGGGGGAGGGGGGGGGGGTGTGCGGGGTCCAGTTTTCATCCAGGATCGTCATTTTACCCCGGCTACATGTCCTAAAAATGTCAGCCCTCTAGCTATACTGAAACTTGCTTAATTAAAGGGGCGTTTCACTTTGAAAAGCATTTCAATTTGATAAGCGTTTAATTTTTTCTGACTTTACCCTCGCTTAAGAAGTCACTTCAATAATAAACCAAAGGAAACTGGCGTTAACGCAAAAAATTTGTCGTCGACGACTGTACTAAACAAATCTCGGACTAAGCTATACTGACAAGCACGTGGAGATGACAGTTGGCCGGTTTACCTCCCACTCCAAATTTTTGGGCCGGATTTATGTTGTCGCTTCTCTGCGGTTGTTATTCTCGGGTACTGTCATCTGCAAAACTGTAAACAGGATTATTTGTTTCCGTCAGCAGGTCATTAATATAGATGAGGAACAGAGTTGGTGGAAGTATTGCGCTCTGAGGCACGCCCGCGTTGATGGTGAATGTGCCCGAGATGTGTCCATAGACTGCAACGTGCAGAGATCGGCTCTTAAGCAAACTGGCAAGCCAGCTGCAGAGAGAGGCTGGCAGTCCGAAGGACGATAGTTTGTTGAGCAGTCCGTCATGCCAAACTCTGTCGAATGCCTTTGAAATATCCAACGCAATTGCTCGAGACTCTCCGTAGTTCTCAATTGCCCTACTCCATATATGAGTGACATAGGCCAATATATCTCCTGTTTATCGCTGATTATTTTGTTGTTCTCGAGGTACTTGAGTAGTTGCTGATTGCCTACACGTTCCATGACTTTGGAGATTACTGGAAGCAAGGCAATTGGACGATAGTTTGAGGGCGTGGTTTTCTTGCCTTTTTTTGGAACAGGTTGCACTCGAGCGACTTTCCAAGAAGATGGGTAAATCCCTTTTCCGTAAGACAGAGAAAAAAGCCTGGAAAAAACGGGTGTTAGTTCGTTGGCGCAGTTCTTTAACACGATGGCAGGTATCTAGATTTTTAAGGATTTTAGGAATATCACGGTGATGAAATTTGAATTCTGCCATGGTAGTGTTAATGTTCGATATGGTGGGGAGAGTCTTGCCTTGGGGGACGTCTAAGGTAGAGTGCGAAGAAAACATTTTGGCGAGCATGTTTGGTTTTTCCCTGGCTGTAGTCGCCGTGATGCCACGTTCGTCTGTCAAAGGTGGGAGAGACGTTTCTGTAAAGTTGTTACTTACTGCCTTTGCTACCGACCAGAAATTCCTGGAGCCACTGGGGCATTGCAAAAGTTTATTCATGATCCTTTGATTGTGTTTGTCCTTAGTTTCGTCGATAACACGCTTGCATTCGTTTCTCGCTTCGACAAAATAATTGCGATTTTCGGCAGTCTGATTTTGCTGCCAGTACTTGTAGGCTTGTTGTTTCCTACCCACAGCTCTTTCGCATTTTCTGTCGAACCAGGGCTTTCCTTTTGATGGTAACTTGATGGAACTTGGGATGTATGCTTCCATTCCTGAGGAGATTACTTGCGTGATCTTTTCGCAACAGACTGACGGGTCGTCAGCGCCAAAGCAGACGTCGAGCCAAGGAAAATCTAGGTAGTACTCCCTTAGATCGTCCCAGTTTGCAGAATTGTAATGCCAGATCTTGCGAGGCAATGGTCGATCCTTCTGTATGAGTGACAATTCACAAACTGTTGTAATAAGTTTGTGGTCGGACCAACTGTAACTGTGTACTGGTCAGGATTGGTGGTTAGAAAAAGATCCAGGAGGGCGGCGAATTCGCCCCTCTCTGAGATTCGAGTTGGTTCGTTTACAATTTGAGTAAGCCCGCAGCTGATGGCGAATGCTTCAGCCTCTCTACCTTCGTTGTCGGTCTTGTTGTGATGTTTGAGCCAGTTGGTGTTGTGGGCATTGAAGTCTCCAAAAACGATTATTTCTGAACTGGGGTGATCAACCTGTATTGAGTCAAAAGTGGTAGCTAGTGTTGAAAAAAAGCTTTGGTAGGGTCTATCGCTTGGAGGGCGATAGAGACAACATATAAACTTGGTTAATCCCTTGGAGGTGAACTTGAGCCACATGACGTCAAGGTTGTTCGGTTCGAGTGTTTCCTCGCGGTGACATGAAAGGTCGCTTCGGACAAAAAGGCATATTCCGAACTTATGTCTAAATCGGGTATGTAAGTCGTAACTAGGATAAGGGTAGTTCACTGTTGTTGTTTTGTAGAACATACTTGTGTTTCTGTAAGGGCTAGTATGTGTGGTCTATTTGCTTGTAGATGTTGGTGTACCGAATTTATGTTTGTATTTAAGCCTCTTATGTTGCAGAAATCAATTCTAAATTGGTTCGGTATCTTTCCTGTCTGTGAAATGCGGAATGAAGGGCTCCCAGGGCCACCCAGCGCCCGGAGATCCGAATGGCCGGGGAGTTTACCTCCGGAATATTTTGATCCTGGAAGCACCATCATGTCCATATTATTATATTCCTACTGTGGAACCCGGAACTACCAGCGCGGAAACGGAACATGATTCGTAAAACCACTTAGCGCTTCCATTTCTGGTGGGGTGGTCTTTCACCGGACGATGCGAGTAGGCTTATGCATCTACCACCTAGGGCCGCTTCCACTGGATGCATCGGCCACAGACTCTTTCCTTTGGTGGTCCCTAGTCTGACAGGGGTAAAAATAGGGTTTGTTGGGTCACTTCCTAGTGATCAGCTCCAGACTTTGTACTTTGGTGTTCTCCAGCCTGGAGGAGGACGATGGGATTTGATGGGCCACATCCCGTGGCAACTCGGAATGGCGGGGACGTCACTCCCCGTAATCAAACTGCTCTCACCAGTTTGACGTCCCTACCAGCTAATACAATGCAGCCCCTCTTGTCACAAACTGTCATTGATCAGCTCCAGACTTTGTACTTCGGTGTTCTCCAGCCTGGAGGAGGACGATGGGATTTGATGGGCCACATCCCATGGCAACTCGGAATCCGGGTGTAATAAACACCCGTTGAAGGGTATTGGGAAAAATAGAATAGACATACTTTCATCGTGATACAAACTATTTGGATGCCTGTGTTTTATGAAAAACATGAAATTTTTATCACATTTCCCATAAAAGCCGGTTCTGCGCACCTGTATAAGACAAATCCGTGTCAATTTGAGTGTCTGTTAGTTTAAAGGTATTATGTAGAATACAAATCACTTAGTTTCATTCACTGTGGCACAAATTATGAAAAATATGAATTTTCATTACATTTGCCTTATAAGTCGGCCCTGGGTAATTTCATGAGACAAATCCTTACGAATCTGGGTATTTATTATTTGAAGGGTATTATGTGCAATAGAATACAGTTTGTTTCATTGCAACACAAATTATTTGGATGGCTGTATTTTATGAAACATATGAACGTACTCACATTTTTCCGGCTCTGCGTACTTTTATCAGGCAAATCGATGCGAATCCGAATGTTTATTAGTTGAGGGGTGTTATGTATAATACAATACACTTAGTTTAGTTGCGGCACATATAATTTGGATACATGTGTTAATTGTGTTTTATGAAAAATATTAATTTTCTAACACATTTGACATGTAACCTGGCTCTGCATACCTTAAGGAGGCAAACCCATGTGAATCTGGGTGTTTATTAGTTGAAGGGTAATATATATAATAAAATACACTTAGTTTCATTGTGGCACAAATTATTTAGATGCATGTGTTTATGAAAAATATCAATTTTCTATCACATTTACCATATAAGCCAGTCCTGTGTACTTTCATGACTAACATTATGAGGCAAATCCATGCGAATATGGGTGTTTATTAGTTGAAGCGTATTATGCAGAATAAAATACACTTAGTATTATTCCAGCACAAATCATTTGGATGCCTGTGTTTTATGAAAAATATGAAATTTCTATCAATGAATCTGGGTGTTTTTTAGCGGAAGGGCATTATGTAGAATACAATTCACTAGTTTCTGAATGTTTTTAGTGGACGGAATTATGTAGAGCAAAATTCGCTTATAAGTTTGATTGCGGCCCAAATTATTTGGATGCCTGTATTTTGTGACAAATAGTAATTTTCTATCCCATTTGCCATATAAGCCGGCCCTCGGTAACTTTATGAGAAAAATACATGTGAATATGGGTGTTTATTAGTTGAAGGGTATCATGCAGAATAAAATACGCTTAGTTTCATTGCAGCACAAATTATTTAGATGCATATGTTTTATGAAATATGTCAATTTTCTACCAAATTTGCCATATAAACCGGCCCTGCAATCCATCAAATTACACATTCTTCCAAGTGTTTATTTCCTTATTGGAATTCATTTTATCCCACGATGTTTAATTTGTTTATTAAAGTCATACATTGTAATGCTAGTGGAATATTATTATGTGATTTCTCTTAAAAATCGAAACTCGTTGACAATTTTGAATCTGATTTCGGGTGTGTCTTCAAGCACATAGAAAAGCCCACATGCATGAAGCAAATTAGTGACTTCGCCATTTTATGTTTTTTCACATGTTCCTCTTTACTGTTTTAGCTGGATAATTCGAAAATTTGCATAAATAAAGTAAATAAACATATCATGATTAATAAAACCTAAGAAATAATTTTCAAAACGCCCACCAGCAATTCCGAAAATGGTTTGTTTACATTTTAGTAATCCTTATTATTAGAGCAATAATACCTCTTATTAAAACCTGCAAATCATTTTATTGCGGTTTTTAACCAGGGAGTGGTATCTTTATTGTTCGAATACTTACGCGTCGGCGTCTTTTAATTTTCGGTACAACTACTTAACATCGGAGGATCTAAATAACGGAACTAAATATATCGCGCCAAGCTTTAAAACTCGGAAACTGCACAATATATGTTTCAATTTTACAAAAATCTTAATTCAATGAATTTATTTTTGATGTTACAGGTATGTTGAATCAAAGAGTGAAAATAATATTTTCAACAAACCAAAAGTTTGGCGTTTAGAGCATAGCGGATAATCCCTGATCAGAAGGTATAATTTTTCCAATTGAAAATCGGCTTCAATTTAAAACGAAATATTGTTAAAATTATATACATCTACTTTAAAAAAATCCTACATCACCATAGGACGGTATAAATAATTGTACTCTGACCATAGTATAAAAATTTATATAACAGACTTAAAGTGTTTCAAGCCGATATTTACAATATGATGATTAAGCACACTGGAACTAGCCTCAGACAGATAAAAGCGACAGTTCGCATTGCGTACTACAATTTTGATGCACGTGGTAGGCCGGCAACGTATTTTGTCCAGTCAATAGCAGCATAGTATGCTTTTGGGCTTTTTACAGTCAGATAGACAGTATGTCTATGACATATTCAAATATTTTTTCCATGTGTCTTTTGCCTAGAATGGCTCCCAGGTATTTTACTTGTTGCGTAAATGAAATTTACCCACCATATATGGCTGATTGTTGGACGTTATTGTTTGTATTTTCGTTGAATTAAATTATTAGTGCTTTATTGAGTTACACAAATATCTGCTAGCTTTCACACCACGTAGTAATTGTAGCCAATGGATAGCAAAGAATATTCCCTCAAATTTGCCTTTGATTAATTTTAGTGGATCAGCTAAAGGGCCTGTGCCGACTGATAGCTCAGCAATTATCCCACTAATAAGATCGCCCACCAGCAGTGACCAAAACAATCCATCCACCACCCCTTTAACAAAACGATTAAACATCAAAATATTTATTGTTCATTGCTTATGACATGGTATAGCTTTAAAATTTGGAACGGCTGAGCAATTATTTGCCACACTTACACTTCTTTACTAAAAAAAAGATCAAGGTTATTTTGGGTTAGTTAGAAAAGCAGTCAAGCTGGTCAGAGAAACAACGCGAGAACACAATATGGATGCCTTGGATGGGTTAGGACAATAAAATGTACACCTTGTTTTCGAAAATTAAGCAAAAGATATGGTTATACAGAGACACCCGCGCAAAAAATATCACTAAATTCAGACCAGAAATGGAGAAAATTGAGAAAACTTCGTAGACCATAGGAACTTTCTAGACACAACGAACAGTGACACCTACGCAGACCTAAGGAAGAATGGACTTTCAGCGTACAATTGGAAACATTAAAAATGGGGAACAATATAAAAACTTGTATTTTCTACAGTGCGCTAACAGCATAAATTTTACTCCAGCTTTTTTTACTTCGTGATGGAAAGCGACACAACCGATATCATACTAACAAACAGTTCAAAATGAAACAGTTGTAACAATATTGCGGACTGCAACATCACCAAACGCTAGTCCAATAAAAACATATAAACTCTATAAAAACAATTGAAGAATAAAAATAGATTCGAAGCCTCATTCCTCCAAAAACTCATAACTAATCTGGCAAAGCGCTTTCGACATCACATGTCATCACATGCTGTTCTTGAAAGTGTGGTCTGATTAAAAAAAGCGTTTTGGAGACATTCTAATGTTTCTGATAGTGAAACGAAAAATGTTGAAACCGATGCGACTGAAGACCTACTAAAATTTTTGTAATAAAGGTTTACATATACATAGAGAGTTCTTTTAAATATTTACAATTGCTTGAAAAGTGAAATTCTAAATAAAAATTGGGAGTTAACTAAACTTGTTTGCTGCAAAATGTATATATTAATTGGAGATGTAATAAAGCGGAAAAAAATCAAATCAATACACCTAAAAAAAAATAATGATGCTTCCAAACATGATATATTTTTTTTACCACCTGCACAAGAATCATGCACATTTAAGATTATTGTCTTCGATTTTAATTCAAGAACATATTTACAACATTTTTAATTAGATGAAGACATTTTAAATATCAATAGCCCCGAAAGTTGCATGTAAATGATGAAATTCTCAGGTAAATTCATATCTCGATACCACGTATTGCAATTATTCAGGTATCAAGATAATTACTTTTAATTTACTTTTTTAATTTACTCCCCCCTTCATGCAGGTGCATTTTTTCAGCTGAATCGAACAAGCATTTAGATGCTACGCTCGGCTCTATTAGAGTATTTCGTATCGGAAAACCTTGAAGTAGCTAACGTAAATGCGGAACCAACTTTTGTGAATCGGCTTCGTCAGGAGGTTATCGATATTACAGTGGTGACTCGAGCATTTGCGGAAAAGGTAGTCAATTGGAGGGTAAGTAGGGACATAACTATGTCCGATCATAGAATGATCCGATTCGAAATTAAATCGGATAAGATTGAGAAGCCACTGAAAAGAATTCCGAGGGCAACATACTGGAACAAATTTAGGGAAAGTATGGTAATGTCCATGGGAACTTTAGGGCAGGCTATTTCATCAAAACAAGAACTAGAAATTGAGGTGGTAAAGCTAAACAGTATAATCGTCGACTCCTATGAACAAGCGTGCCCACTTAAGAAAGCGAGCGCCAAGAGGCTGCCTTGGTGGAGTGATACTCTGGACCGTCTTAAAAAAGACTTGAGAAGATCACACCGCCACGCTTTCAGGGAAGGGCAACAGGAGCTCTGGGATGTGTATCTGGAAGCCAGAAGGAAATTTAAAATCGAGGTCCGACGCAGCAAAAGAGACAGCTGGAGGAAATTCTGTGGAGAGATGGAGTCTCCCTCGAACTCAGCGCGTCTGCTTAAGCTGCTGGGCTCGGAAAGACAAAAAGAGATTGGCTTTCTGAAAACAGGCGAACAATGGACGGCGAACAGAGAGGAAGCGATAGAGCTTCTTCCAAAAACCCACTTCCCCGGAGAGGTACAGACTACCAACTGGGACGAGGAACCAGAGCCAGAGATGGACTGAAACCTTGCCCGCAGTGTGGTGACTGAGGAATCCATAACTTGGGCAGTGGGGAGTTCAGTCCATATAAGGCAGGAGGGCCGGATGGAATTATACCCATGATGCTGCAGGCGGGCCTTGACACGTTACTCCCTTACTTAAAGAGGATACGTTCCACAAGCTTGGAGAGCAGCGGATGTCGTCTTCATCCCCAAGGCAGGGAAGGGAGACTATTCCCATCCCAAGTCCTTTAGGCCTATAAGTCTAACTTCATTTTTAATGAAGACAATGGAAAAAATGATTGACAGGTTCATCATGGAAGAGATTTTAACTGATTCTCCTCTACATGATAATCAGCACGCCTACAGAAGGGGGAAGTCGACTGAAACGGCTCTTCATTCTGTAGTTAGAAGGGCTGAAAAGGCAATAGAAAACAAAAAAAAGGCGCTAGCGCTCTTCTTTGACGTAGAAGGAGCTTTCGATAAAGCTAAAACGAAAACTATCTGTCAAGCCCTCCAGGCCAAGAGAACACCAGTTGATTTGGTCAAGTGGGTAAAAACGGCACTGGAAGACCAAAAGATCAGCGCCACGCTGGGAGAAGTTCGCGTCGAAGCCGTGGTAAGAGAGGGTTGCCCACAAGGCAGCTGCCTCTCGCATTTGTGGCGCCTGGTGATGGACAGCCTCCTGAGAAGGTTAAATCTTGAGGAATTCTACGCACTAGCATATGCTGACGACGGGCTAGTAATGATCACGGGCAAGTTCGTGAGAACGGTCTGCGAGCGTATGCAGGTGGCGTGTCGGATAGTTCAAGGTTGGTGTGAGGAGAATGGTCTCTCAGTAAACCCAGGGAAGACCGAACTCATTCTCTTCACAAGGAAACGAAATCTAACAGGTTTTATACATCCCATACTCTACCAGACGAGACTGAGCCTAAGTCAACAAGTCAAATATTTGGGATTTATTTTAGACAGTAAATTGACGTGGAAGGCACACGTTGAACAGGTGGTGAATAAGACAACCGCGATTATGTGGCAACTAAGGAGAACGGTAGGTAGGAAGTGCGGTTTAAAACCTGACATCCTCCAGTGGCTGTACACTGCTGTGATAAGACCGAGGATTTCCTACGGATCCGTGGTCTGGTGGCGGTGGCCAGAGCCATTATGCCCAGAAACTGGCCAGACTGCAAAGGCTGGCTTGTTTGGGTATTACCGGAGCATTGAGAACAACTCCCGGAGCAGCACTGAACATCATCCTGGGACTGCCGGACCTCCCGATCTGGATTGAGAGAGAGGCAATGGCGGCTCACAAAAGGATGATCGACAGTGGCCTATGGCGAACGGACTACACAGGGAAAGGCCATACGACTATTGCCGCCAAAATGAGTAGGGATCTACCCATCATTGCGACCAAAGGCAATATTCCAGATGGCAGATTAAGACTGCGAAGGAATTTCCAAGTGGAATTTCCATCAAGGGAAGAGTGGCGGTCAGGCCAGGTACGTATGCCGAGCGGCGTACACGCATGGTACACTGACGGCTCATGGATGGCTAATACACAGTCATCCGTAGCCGGTGTATACCTAGACAACACTAAATCAGGAGAAAGCACTTCGCTGGGGAGATATGCCACTGTTTTCCAGGCGGAGGTGTTTGCTATTTTGGAAGTAGCAACCAAGGCGGAAGTAACAGAAGGTGTAGAGAGTATATATACTTACTCGGACAGTCAAGCCGCGCTCAGGGCGATCCAAAGACCCAGGGCAAGCTGTAAGGTAGTTCAGGAATGTAGAGACGCCCTAGGCAGATTGGCTGTGCGCAATGAAGTAAGACTCAGATGGATTCCAGGGCACAGTGGCATCGAGGGCAACGAATTGGCAAGACAAGGCTCAATGAGCCACCTCGTCGGTCCAGAACTTGGTCTGGGCTTAAGTAAAAGGCAAATCTCTCAGGAACTAAATAACTGGGCCTGGAACAAGACAAAGCACCATTGGAGAGGAAAAGAAGGATGCAAACAAGCCAAGGAAATGATTATAAATCCTGACGGATCCAGAGCAAGGCGACTGCTAAAAAAGAGCCGAGAGGACATCAGGAACTTGGTAGGTATTCTGACTGGGCATGGAAGCCTAAACAGACATCTGCACCTTATCGGCGTGAGGGACACCCCACTCTGCCTGAACTGCGGGACAGGGGAGGAGTCCTCATACCACTATATAGGAATTTGTGATAGGTGGAGTCGCCTAAGGAGGAAGATACTGGGAGCACCAACACTTGCTCGGGAAGATCTAAAGGATCTGGACTGAGATTTTGCAATCCTAGTAACTTAATATTTATCAATTTTAGTAATACATGTACAAATTGCCTTTACTATATTTTGAAAATCGTAAACACTGCATTTGGGATTTTTTTATATTAAACACCCTGAAATTGCAGAATATTTAGTCTTTAAAACTGAACCACAAAAGGTTACTTTGACTTACAAGCTAAGTTATTCGTTGGCTAATCACGTTGAACGCGCTTTATTATAATTATTATATAAATTTCCCACGAATACACAGTCTTTGCCTTTTATTTCACTACAAACGCATAACCAGAACCATGTTTTAATTTTTTAAATAAATACTTTATACTCACAAATCATCCACGTATTTTCCATTACTCTCTCCCTGTCCTTGCACCCCGCACTGCAACTGCCGAATCAGTTCGTCTCTCTCTCGCTCCCTCACCGCCATGGCCTCGTGCAGTTTTTGTTTCGTCTTCTGGAACTCCTTCACCAATTCCCCCGAAAAACTTTGATCCAAGTGGTTTTCTACCAGCGTTGGCGCCGTGAGCGTCAAATTCTGATGATGAGCTGCTGCGACAGGCCTTGCAATTAAATTGAAAACTATTTATAGATAACACTTTTATTACGACGTGGAGAAGTGACTACCCAAACTACTTAGCCACGAAAATAATAATTCAAAAGCGTTGACCGGTAAAGTTAAAGGTGGCGGTCTAATCGAGTGACTAATAATTATGTTTCAATTCGTTTATTATTTTACGCTCTATGAAGAATATTTTCACAATAGGAAAAATGTCCCCTAAAATTGGAATAAGGGCAGTGTCATCAAACTCCTGGCGAAAGGGGGGAATATTTTCCTTTCCCTAATATAAAGAAAAACATCAACGAATAATTGCGGTATATAGTGCTGATGTTTTTCTATAATATAAACGAACATTTTTGTTGGTGCAAACCATTTCCTCATAGACTAAGAGCTAGCGTCGAAAATGTGCAAGAGTTTTCTAAAGGCTAATATTTTCAGATTGGGTTACACATTTTAGTGATGGAAAGTTACTGTAGAGTGAGCACTTCCCCTACCGGGACACCTGGCGCTGGGACGCTCGCAAAGGTGTAATATTAATTAACATCTCTAAACTGTTTTCTCAACGCTCAAAATTTATACAAAATGAGCAAATCTGATATAGAACAAGAATCAAACAGTCAGACAGCAAGTGAGTCCAAGTGATTTGCCAAGGTTGAAATTATCCAAAACATAAATAAAAACTATAAAGTTAATGAAGGAAACAGTCAGACTCATTTGTAATAGGGTCACGTCGTCAGCAATCAGTAGAAATAAGAATGGTAACTGTGCGCGGCTTATGGCAATTTTACATTAATTTGTATGTCTTAACTCAATATTTGTGACAAAAAAATAATTTAATTGTTTTGCAACAGAAAGAAAAGAATAATAAATGGGAACAAAACATCATCTTCAAAACCACTGCTGTCGCCGTGTTCTTCGCCACTATCATCATCTGAATAAAACGCAATTGCACCTTTTTCTTCGACATCATCAGTGGTGGTTGATTCCGAATCTCTGTACAAACCAAAAATTTACCGGTAAGCAATATGTTACATTAATATAAGGATTCAAATCATATTTACGAGTTAACTGGCAATAATTACCTGTAGATTCGTCCGGCTGAATCTCTTTTTGATTAACATGACTCCAAATGTTTTATATACATGCAGCCCTTTGTATCTGCATTTCCAATTCCATCTTGCATGGCGGTAAATTGGAAGCATCAACGTTTTAGTAACACATTTGAAAACGTCGTTGGTATCCTTGAGTGTAAGCTTTATTGAAAAGTATAAAGCGAGCCTCATTTACATCATAGACATTTTTCAAGCAATATAATTGAAAAACAAATTTTTGATGTGTAAACATCTTACGCTGCGGTATGAGGGTAAATCTGAGCAAATGGGACGGAAGTGTGGGGGACGGAAATGCGTAAACCAATTCGACGACCAATCAAAAATATTATTTTTTAATTATTATATTCGCAGTGTATTTGGATCCATAGCACAGCTTATTTGTAATGGACGGTTGAATTTAAAATGAATTTTCGCTTCAAAATCCACGACAAATTCGTCCAGAGTCACGGCTATCGGCCTAAAAAAGTCCGAATTTTCGGATTTTTATACAATTTTGCCATTTACAATCGTTTTTAAACTGATTTTAGACGATAAAAAAGTATATTATTATTTTAAATTAAACGAACTGTCGAAAGTATTATGCAGATGCCCAGACGTTTAAAACAATATTGAGCCATAGCCCTCTTCTAAAATTTGAAAAAATGGTTATTGACTTTCCCAATTCAAAGGATGTCGGCCCACGGTTACTAGGTAAATAAGCTGTGTCCATATGTTGATGTTATTTCTGGTGGCATTAAAATTTCGTGTCGAATTTGTGCAGTCAATTAATCCACTCCGAAGCTGCCAGTAAGTATTATTAAAGAATCCTAACTACTATTATAAATGAGATGTGTTTGTTTTTATTCTATGAACAAACTAAAATGTATAGGTAACGATCATAGCACGTTGAAAATACCAGTTCTCGTCCGATCACTGCAGTTAAGCAACGTCGGCCGTGGTTAGTACTTGGATGGGTGACCGCTTGGGAACACAACGTGCTGTTGTAATTTTTTTACAACCGATGTCGTTATAGGATAATTTACACATCAGTCTCGGGTACTAGCAGACTCGCTCAATTTTTTCAATTTCTTTGGAAATTTGAGTGAAATTATTATCATTAGTTTGGCAAATGTTTAAATTCATCCTGAAACGTTTTTGCTGATTTCAGTAGATTATAAGGTCCCTTTTTCCTTTTCTAAAGAAAGACGGATCGAAATCACAACCATAGTAAATGCTTGCAAAATAGGAAGGGCAGCACAAAGAGATTCCCCTATTTTTTCATACAGTTGGGTGAATTAATTTTTCGGTGGATGTTACCGACTCCAAATTCCAATCTTCAGATGGCTTTTTAATTTCATCATGTTGCCAAGTAGACTGACGACTCATGTCAGTGTCCGAACAATTGATGCATTTGCTGCATATTCAATTTTTGTGTTGGCTTCTTCATGACTTGAATATGTGAAAGTATCGTCAACGCTTGTTATGACCAATGCTTCAAATATCTCAAATTTATAACAACGAATTGTTTTCGAAAAACGGTGCCATTTCATGTTTCCTCCAATGATTTATTTAAAAAAATAACAAGAGCTTCTTTAAATTTTAGATTCCGAAGTTCTTTTACGAAGTCTGATATGATGATCACCTTTTTCACAAGTGTCCCGAAGAGAATGCTCATTGTCTTTGATAGAAGGAAAGACATACTGATCGAAAATGAGAGCAATATGTTTCGCATTTCTTCCCAAAATCACTTTCAAAATTTGTTTGAAAATGTTGCCAAATGTTTGTGGTACGCCTTTATAAGGTGTAGAAAGAAAAATCCGTCTATCAAAACGTCTTGTTGACCTGGAAGCACTGGACTCGGTTCCTCATGTTTTATACATTTTAATAACGCGGATTTATCAGTTTTACAAATTGTACCATCCAAACGACACAACGACAGAAGGCAGAGGTGTTAACGAAAAAAAAACTTTCTCAATGTCAATTTGTTGTTCCATAGAAACTGCAAGAAGTCGACCAAGCAGATCACGGTGCAGACGTATTTCTTGTACATTACCATGTATAGTAATTTTCTTTTTCTTCGGAACATTCACAAACGTCACAATTTGAATCTACAGGGGTGCAATTCTGTAAATGAAAAGCATAGCGATTTCGACCGATTTTCGTCGCTTCGATTAATTTGGCATTCCGTAAGTAGAGTCGGCAACGAACGCCGGTACCGATCATGACCCGAAGTAAATAACGTTTTCAAAGCGAAGCGTAGGTTGGAAGTCGACGCCATCGATTAAATTTTCCGTTTTCTGACAGTTTTGGCTAATTTTTAGGTTAGATATCTTGTTTTGTTTATTATTTTTAAAATAAAAGATGGACCGGAGACAAAAAACAAACTCCCTACAATGGTCGGTATTTTTGGATTACGCGGAAAACCATCCTGAAATTTTGACCAAAAAATTTGAGACGATTAATGGCAAAAGAAGATATAATGAATTGTGGAGTGAGATAACCAATGCATTAAACAGTTTGGGGTATCTACAAAAAAGCACAGAAAAGTGGCAAAAGGTAAGTAGTAGGATAATCGTTTATAGCAATTTTGTTATGCAGCTATCTCAGCCGAAATATACGTATACTTGGGCCGCTAAATACTTTCCCGTGTATTATCACCAAATTCATATGGATAAAATCACACACGACGAAGGCGACAAAAGCTGCTGAAAAGCTGTAGTTAAACATTCTTGTTTTATTATCTCCGCAATCGAAGCAGACAAAAGAAAGTTACCTAGTTTGTCTTTTATATTGTCAAAACATTTAGTAGCCATACTATAATATGTACTTAGTAATTTTTTGGTAGTATGTACTTTCATTACCTATTTTAGGCCGTAACTGATTGGAAATGTAAAGTAAGAGCAAAGGCTGCAGAGATTAACAGAGGCTTAACAAAAACAGGAGGTGGTGGACCTTTGCCCCCCTTAAGTGATAATGAAAAAAGACTTTTGGCCATAATAGGATGGAACTCGGTGACTGGCACAGATACAGTAGAATTGGGATTTGTAAGTCGGATATTATGACTCCATTTTGGCAACTATTTTATTGCTATATCATTTTCTCAAAATTGCATCGTTATATATTTCCAAAATTAGTACATTCTATCTATTTTAAAAATAAAGACACTGTAGAGGTAGATAATATTTTTGTTTTTTGCTTTCAAAATCAATATCAACCTATTTATCTATGTATAGTGTATACCTAACAGAAGTTCAAAATCATTACTAATTATTATAGATCTTTAAAAAAGTATGGAGAAATAAAACAGTAATATTGCCTTACATAAAATTGGTTTCTTCTACAGGGTGATTTACAAAAAAGTACTGAAATTTATGATAAAATTATTGTACACCACTGATTTTTGATAAGTTAATGATATCTTATTAACAATTAGTATATTATTTTAGACCTCGAGCACCATTATTGAAGGAATACAACCTGAAAATGCCACAGCTAATGTGTCACCATCTACTTCTAGACCAAGAATGGGCAGTCCTATTATATTAAATATTTTGGAAAATAACCCTACAAGAAATTCAGATAACATTCAAGAAAACTATCTTGCTGATGGACCAGTACATATTTCTCCACCCCCATTAGTTTTCTTAGACAGTGCAAAACACAAATCACAGGAAATTTCTCAATCAGCACCCCAAGTGGAAAACAATACCCGAAAAAGAAAAAAAGTGATTAGAACTAGACAGCCTGTACCATCTAATTCAATTTCTGAAATGCACATGGAAACTCTTACTGTTTTAAAAAATATAAATGAAAATTTGTCACGAATGGCAAATACCCAAGAACAAATAATAATTCACTTAACTAAAAAACAAACAGAGGGAAATCCTTGAATAATAATTTTTGCAATCCTTTCAAATAAAAGTGTATGAATTTTTTAATATGCTTTGGTTGAAATAGTGTGACTGAAATGTTAATTTTTTTTTAGGCTTTGCATGAATTTGTCAGAGGGCGCAATTTTATTTTTTAGATGTTAGGGCTTTGTTTTATTTCTGAACAAAGAAATTTCAGGGGAATTATTGCAATCTAATTTTTTTTTGTTCTACGACTAAAAGTTACAGGACCAAAGTGTTTGCAAATTTTTCGGGCAACAATTAGTTTGTCAGATAAACCATAAAAGCCACCCCTCTTTTAAAAATGGCGGCCGCAGCACACGGGTTGCGGCCCCTCAAAGTTGAAATTAACTTTACACTAACCCCATTGACATCTAAAAAATAAAATTGCGTTCCCAATTCAACCCCAAATGTAACTTTTCAATGGATGAATAATTATAAAGAGTACAAAGTTTAGTTTTGTTATACTTTTCGTTTAAAATTAGGTTGTGATATAAAATGTGCCGTTTTTTATTTATCTTGATAATAAGAATTTTTGTTGAGTTGTTTGATAAATAATTCTATTTAATGTTAAATTTGATTATTTTTTTTTAAATAAAGGTTTAACTAGATTATATTGGTTTTTTTACAAAATAATTTACTAACTATGTACATATGTGCATCTAAGATAATACATATTATTTTTTTCCAGAAAATAAAACAGGATCATTTGTTTACAACAAATTAGTATATTTTACCATAAACTGTGCAATATTCCCTCTTGCAACCTGAACAAAGAAGAATTATTGTCAATCAATGCATAATTTAACACCTCCTCAGTTCTCTATTATAAAAATATTACAAATAAAATAATTAAAATGAAGAGATTTATTTTCAAAACAATATACCTATCTATGCATTATTAAAGTACCTTAAAATTAAATTTTCTCTAATTTGCCTAGCTTCTGGTAAGTACGCATGTTCTTCCCTAAATCTTTCACCAGGTTCATTGTTGTCATCTATATCAAAATCTTCAGGGAACTGCAACCTTGCTTTTCTGCACATGTTATGCAGAATGCAACAGACATTTACAATTATACCTGTTTGCTCAGGATCATATCTAAGTTCCCTTTCTCCCAGTAAGCAACGGAATCTTTGTTTTAAGACGCCATTTACCCTTTCTATATGATTTCTTCCCAAACAATGTGCTCGATTATAATTATCCTCTGGAGAATTTGCTGGAGCTCCTTGGACTGGTGTCATTACCCAAGGTTCCTGAGGATATCCAGAATCCCCTAGTAACCATGTATTCCTCTCTCCATTTTCGAACATATTTTGCATATGTCTTTTAGCCAAAGAATAGCGCCAAATAAAGGAGTCGTGACAGCTCCCAGGATATCTAGCATTTACATTTAAAATTAGCAAGTCTGTATCACAAATTATTTGTACATTTTTCTAATGATACCCTTTCCTATTCAAGTACGCATGCTCTTCGTTTCTTGGTGATATTATTCTTATATGAGTACAGTCGACTGCACCTATAGCACCTGGTATTCCGCAGTACTCAAAAAATTTTCTTTTATTTACTGTCCTTTCATGCTCATTGGGAAATTGTATCCAATTGTCGAAATGTTGCATAATATTTCTTGATACCTCTGCGACACAGCGGCTTACTACTGATTGACTAACAGCAAGTAAGTATTCTTGGCCTACACCCCTTTGATAACCTCCTGTGGTAAAAAACCTCAAAGATATAAGAATCCTTTGCTGAAACGGTATTCGTGTACTTCTTACCGAATCGTCCATATATGGTTGAAGTTCCACAAACAAAAACCTTACTAGTTCCTTATTCAGACGAAATATATCTATAAATCTATCATTTGTAAGTCCAAATGGATCACTTCTATCGCGAAGAAAACGACTTTCTTCCCGTAGTACACTTTGTTGATCTCTTCTCTCAACAACCTCATATATTAAAAACTGCACTGGCAACATTTTATTTATTATTTAGAGTAAACTTTAATTCATTAAACAGCGACTAACAAACACCAATAATATGATGGGAAAGTTTGTATTTATTTTTTTTTTTTTTAGGTTAGGTCTACTATTTATTGTATTGTCTCTTCTGTTTATGATGTTCAGTCGGGCAAGATGCATTTGCGATGTTGCCGTAATTTTATAGAAATATTTCGTAAAAAGTCGTAGGCAATCGGGGTAAAAACACGAATGCAAAGCGAAAGCATAACGTGGCAAAGCGAATTGCTTATAGAATTGTGCCATGGTCGCATTCGCTATTGCTTAGCTTTGCTTTCGCTACGTTTCGCCGTAATTGCGAGAATTATAGAATTCGTCTGCTGGTAAGCCAGTTGATACGCAAATGTGATTCAAAACCTTTGAAACACTCGGTATTTCACAAATTAGATCTTTAAAACATCCCGACTACCCGAGGTCTAGACGAAGGTTATTTACATTACGCAGTTCACGTAGTGTTATTGTTTAGCTTGAATGAACGCGATACCTGACAAGGTCGGCAAGGCTAAGGTTAAAACCTTGTTTAGTCAACCTCGCCAGTGCAATGTTTTGATACACGACCGAGCCGTGAACCTATACCAATATAGGATATATAGAGAGAGAATACAAGACGGAAGAACATTGTTACGTGTAAGTAGATTATAAGAATATACATCATGTAGCTTTACCATTTGATGTATTATAGTAAAAGCTAATACAGAACTCTACAACAGTTATCTGGAGTATTTATTCGATAGTATAAAAGGAGTTCTACACCTTGCTTATTAATGTAACATATTGCCTAACACTGAATTTTTGGTTTGTACAAAGATTCGGAATCAACCACCACTGTTGACGCCGAAGAATATGGTGCAATTGCGTTTTATTCAGATGAAGATAGTGGCGAAGAATACGAACAGCAGTGATTCTGAAGATTAGATGTTTGTTGCCCATTCATTATTATTCTCTTTCTGTTGTAAAACAATTAAATTACTTTTTCTGTATAAAATAACTGATATATGTTAAGACATACAAATGTATAATTGCCATAAGCCGTGCGCAGTTACCATTCCCACTTCTATTTACTGCCGACTGACGTAGTCCTATTACAAATGAGTCTGACTGTTTCCTTCATTAATTTTATAGTTTTAATTAATGTTTTGGAGAATTTCTGCCTTGACAAATCACTTACGTCATTTTTTTGACTGGTATATTGTAGCGCTGACGCTACGTGTCTCTATTTTTTGCTGTCTGACTGTTGGATTCCTGTTCTATATTACATTTGTTCATTCTGTATAAATTTTGAGCTTTGAGAAAACCGTTTAGAGATGTAAATTAATATTACACCTTTGCGAGCGTCCCGATGGGGGAAGTGCTGACTCTACAGTAACTTTCCATCACTAAAACACGGTAAATACACAAACCAGTAGGTTAACTGACACTGATAGATCACCCGAGCTCTCGAGGACCTTGAACGGGGCTGCATAATGCATTACAGGGATTTTCCAGAGGCGTAGCATACAACTTTGAAAACGATTTGAAATAAAAAGGGATATCTTTTAAAGCTTTTTTAAATATTTTAATACAATACAAAAGTGCGTAAATAAAACACGTATCTCACACAAAACATTTCCTAATTTTTCCATATCACAATTTTCATTTTGTTTGGATTTCTAAATTTTTTATTAGCATATTTTATTGTGTAACATAGTCGTACTCTGAAAACTAGCTTTACGAAATATTTTTTTTGCAAAATGTGAACAGGAATGTTCAAATTCTGTTGCCTAGCATTTACAAATGATTTGACAATATTATTTTCTGTAGCAAGTTTTTCAAAATTCATTTGGAATATTATTTCTAATAATGAGATGTAACGTACGAAGATTTCATGAGACATTTTCAAATTCCCAAAAGTAACCATATTCGCATTTTGATACGCTGAGGTAGCAATATAAAGATGAATCGTCTAAATTCTGGTACACATTAGCTAAAATAATGCTAAAAAAATTTTCATAAATAATTGGCATTTTATTTTTACAGCCAAATACCGTCTGTTTCTATAAATGCTATATTCCAGCTCTACTCTCAGGTTAACATAACCAATAGAAGCAAAAGAGTTTACAGCTCAGCAAATGTTCCCACTCCAACCAGAAAAGAAACTGGAGTATAATGTTATGTAATAATCGCGGGAAAAGGGATTATGTTGCAGTAAAAAAGAAAAAATGCTTTAATCTTCAAATAGTAGACCCAAGATCACCTTGTGTCAATTCGGCATACTCAAGATATTTTTGTTTTTATAGGAAACTAAATTTTTTTTCAGTGGGATATCAAAAAACAATTTCCGAGGTGACCAGAAACTATTTTTTCCTATTTACGTGTCGAAAAGTGCCTTTTTCGCACTGTTTTGGGTGCGGAAACAGTACTTTCCGCACTGAATGCGGTAAAGTAACTTTTCCGCACTCAGTGCTTGAAAGTTACTTTACCGGAAATACGGAAAAGGCAACTTGGACACTTATTTAAAATATATTTTTGAGTGCGGTAAAGTTACTCTTATGAACTGGGATTTTTTACAAAACTTATGAAAACGTTACCTACAAAAATCATTAATTTATTTTAGTTCCCATCAGCAGTTGCGCGGCCATCTTGTCATTTTTTACGTCTTTATTAATAGAAATCTCATTCAAAGCGGTGTCGAAATTTTTGCTAGTGAGCCTTGACATTGAACAATTTTGTTAATATTATAGCAACCAGTCAACAAAAGTCGTGGCGAAAAGAGGCTCTTTTACGTGTAGAAATATCATTTTGAACGCAAAATAGAAAAAATAGTATATTGTGCCACAAGTGTTGAAAATAATATTTTTTATTATTGTGTGATTTATGTCACTCGCCTACGGCTCGTGCCATCAAACTTCACACTCGTGTGTTCTACGACTGCAAATAATACTGATATTATATAATATTTATTATAATATATCAAGCACCTTGTCTTTAAATTAAAATTTATAGTTTACAAAGACCATACAAACACTTCTACATCAATTTGTATAACTAGTTGATGAGTAGGTATTGAGATGTCAGGGCTGGGACAACGCCCTACCCGGGGCGTCCTCTTAGGGTTTCGCCCTTAATTTTTGAAGTTATTCTTTTCATATTCTTGGAAACAGGCGCCATTCAAATTTTCGAAAAAGGGAGCATCCGGGGGTGAAGCCCTGAAATGGGACCCCTGGTACGGGGCCCATTTTTCACAGATTTTAAAATGGGGCCCTCTGGGGGCCAGGCTTTTAATGAGGCCCCCGGGGGCGAAGCCCTAAAATTAGGCTCCAAGCCTTAAAAGGGGACCCTTGGTATGAGAGTCCCATTTTCTACAGTTTTGCAAAAAGGTGCTCCTGGTGTGGTGAAGATCCAAAATTGGGCCTCTTTTTTTAGAGATCTAGGAATCTGAGAGCGAAGTTCTAAAACGGAGACGAAGCCCTTTAATCTAAATACCCGAATAAGCCGTGTGCAAAGTATACTTTTCACACGATGTTTGAATGTTCAGTTTTCAAGAACAGTTAGTGCGTTTTTGTCTATTTTCAGGGCAGTCGTAGAAAAAAACATATACGTAACTCAGAAGGAAAGAGCCATTAAGGGAAAGTCATTACACATATTATAATAATTATAAAATATGGCGTCATAATCAAATCCTAGAAACCGAACTATTACGCTTAGAAATTGTAATTGCGACATTAGCAGATTTTTATAAAAGAAGAAAAAAATCCATAAACTTATATGAAGATCAATATTTTCTTACTTTGAAAAATGATAAAATGTTTCATTCGAATTGTAGTATTTGTTTTTAAAACCTGCAGCAGTGTAAATGCTACCCGTTTTCTTCTTTTGAACGTTTTCCATCGTTTACTACAAGGAATAAGGAACAAATGTTTACTTTACTACGATTCAAAAATTCACTTCAGACTAAAGAAACGGATTACGAACAAGCACAAACTTCGCGCAGGCCCCGCTTCGATACGACACTGATCGTTTTCGGATGAGATACGCTACCGGACTACGTTGAAGGTCACAGGCAGCTGAAGCGTGTGACGTGGCGAGTTAAATTACTGGTTTGTGTATTTACCGTGACTAAAATATAACCCAATCTGAAAATATTAGCTTTAAGAAAACTCCGGTACATTTTCGACGCCACCTCTCGGACTATCATAAACGCCTCTCAAATATATCTTTAGCTCCTGGAGTATTGCAAGAAATCAATTGCACGAGCTGAGCTAGGCCAAAATCATGGCCTTCACTTAACAATTTATTCACAATGACCTAAAAATTTAAGGGCTTTCAAGAACTATCGTTGATGATATGTATTTATTTATTTATTTATTCAAATACATAGAGAACTCTTATATGGTAAACAGAACTTATAGATTGTTAAGCAAAGTATTGGTCAGCCCTTCAAAAGTTTAATTCGCCACCTAAAAATCGACAGAGGTGAACAAAAATTCTTATTCATCATTCTAACAACACAAGCGTTGAAGGCCGATGAGGTAGGCTTTCCGCATGATACACTAATATGCCAAATCGACAGGCTGAGGGGCAATCATTGGAGACAGAAGTTTATTTGAAAGCTAAAAACGCGAAAACCAGTTTCCCTCTAGAAAAGCATAAGACGAATGGCAACAACAAATATAGAAATATGAGAAGACAATAAGAAGGAAGGAAAGCTTACAAGGAATGGACTGACCGATTCTCGGTACGCAAGTGAAGAGAATTTAGCAGAGCAGACAGGCGAAAAATCTGAATAGATGACTGTGTAAAGGAAAATTGGGAAAGGTGACAGGGGTTTCAGAGGTTTAGATGTAAAAAAAATGTTTAAGAAAGGTCTAAAACATTTTTATAATTACCGATTTTTGATAACATCAAGTGCAAAGATTTTTTGTTTGTTTGGGTTAGCAGAAGAAACTATGACAACCCAGCTTAAAAAATATGACTGCCATAATAACGATCACTGTTATTTTTTGATAGCCTCCTACAGCATCAGCATGTGACGATGGTGGCATTAGACAGACTATACAACCGTCTGTCAAGTCGAAACACCTCTTTTTAAGACTAGGTCTTCAATAGGGTGCAAAAGTACTCATTTAAGAATGTCTCAGCCTAGTAGGAAAAACCTTGCTGGATGACAGCGAGTATGGATATATCCCTCTAATTCTACGTATACCTTTGGTTTAGTATACCGTGTAAATAAATTTCCCCTCTTTATTGCTCCATACTTTTATGGTGAAAATGTAATGTCATACACCTCCGTCAATTGGTCAAGAAACAAGCAAAATTTTTAAAATTCACAGTGGGAAGTGGAAAATCCGCATTAAGTTCTCTCTTTCTACCTCCTCATATGGAATGATTTGAATGATAAACGACATAAGAACACGTGTATATAAAATAAATAAAAATACTACTTGCCTTAAGATAAATTCCTTTATCAATATATAAAACAAATTCCCCTAAAGTAGACGCCGTGAAATTTAATTCGATTCAGAGCAGACACCAATCATATGAAAACAACTTTAAGGCAAAAAATTAAATTAACTTAAAACTATTCTAGATAAAACTATTGTGAAACGTAAGACAATATGTAGTAGCTTTTATTACATACCGTTCGTTTAGGGAATCTCTTCTTGATGACCGAGCAGTGCCCACTGAAGCTGGACTCTCCCGACCGCGATGTTCCGGAGTGGAAGCATTTGAAAATTTTCGGTCGGGACTCTTCGGCGCTGCCTGCGTAATGGCAGACGAGTTAAAAACCTGAATAAGAATAAAAAAAAAAACTTTTGTTAAGATATTTCCAAATTTATTTCATACATCAGAGATCTCACATACACTTACTGGACATTTTCAAGAATATCTACAAATATGTGTACAGATATTCAGAATCATGACGAAAAACGCACGCAAATATGATCAACAATCGAATAAAATTATGTGCCTCACCTTTATAAGGACACAACTGAAGTGAAACTTCGTATTTATTAGAAGATATTAGGAATTGATTTTTTATTTTGTTTTTAAGCGTTTTTTTTCTCAACCTTTGCCCCCGCTTTCGACACTTTCAATTTTTTTCAAATTTTTTTTCAATCTTTTTTTCATAGAGCATTTTTTTTGCCATCCCGACCTCAGCCCATTTGCCTTTTTTTCGCCGAAAATCGCGTTTCTTAACTTTCCGAACAATTTTTTACGATTTTTTTTTCAAATTTTTCGAAAAATGTTGGGTATCTGAGGGTGAGGGGGTATAATTTCTACATTTCAAATTAATAGGTTAGAACTATTTCTCAAAAATGCTGATCACTGAGTACTGCATCCGCCAGTTTATTTTAGGTGTCCATTGTAAACTTCAGTTTTAAGGAAAGGTATCGAAATACTACTAAAATTACCTGAAGCTGAAGCAACTCAGCTGTCTTTATGTAAAAGCATAAATTCACCTTCTTTAATTTTACATCTATTTGATACTTGAAAAGTTTCATGTATTATGTGATTATCATCAAACGCATGTTGAAAATATTTGATTTGTGGAATCATACTCACACGGGATCTTATGAATCCCAAGTTTGGTATAAAAATCTATAACTAACCCAAACTAGTCATTATTTGATTGACGTCAAAATGTAAATTGAGTCAGAGAGGAAAGAGTTTTAACTATACATATCCTCAATGTTCTATTTTAACATTTACCGCTCTCATTCATATTTTAACTTTTAAAAACTAGCTGGTTTCCCACCGATACATAAAGTATTTTTGATATTTTCTAACTTCTATTATTGTATTTGTATTTCTTCATGTTACTTAGTGAATTTGCAGGTAGTTAATGAAAGAGTATTGCCAAAAATACACTTTATATTCTCTTATTCAGCAACAGGATTTTTCTACCGGATTATCCGCGAAATATCGATGTTTCGTTTGAGAGGTAGTCGACCATAATGACCATACCATATATCACCCACAATACCCTACCTAGCCTACCAACGCATTTAGTTAACATAATGAAGTTACATACTCAAATATTAAAATGTTCACCATCAAATTCGTTTGAATAACAAGTAGATGTTCAGTTTATTTTTTCAACTAGCCCAAAGCTGATTTTTAATGAAATATTCCCCACGTAGATAATTTTAATATTACCCAACTAGATAAATGAAAGATTCTATACGTGTATATTCGTCAGAACAATTAATACACAATTGTTATAATATGTTCTTACCTTTGGTGTGCTAGTTTGTTCTTGTATACAAGGCAATTGTTGGAAATCGGCATAACTATTGGAAAGGAATACATCTCCTTCATTTTCAAACAGTCGGTCCACCGAAGAATTCATTAACTTGTTATTTTTTATACCTAAAAACCAAAAATATGATAGTGTAAAAAAATACTCAATAACGAAATTATTAAGACCTTGTTGCTCAATTATTTAGGACTAACCCTAACTTTAATAATATATGAGGCAGAAATGGAAAAAAGGATAAATATACCTTTAGCAGTAGTATAGGCGAGCAGTCATTGTGAAATAATAATACGATCACGATTTATTTAAATCACATTGATTTCTAAGACACCGCTAATAAACATCCAGAAAATACCTGTATTGATTTACAGTTTCAATCACCCGTGAATATGATAATTTGACAAAGCAGGGTGTTCTTTGACTTACCTGCCTCCCCGACCATCTTAATTTTTTTCTGGGGAGTAACTAGCCGAGAATTATTCTCGGTAACTAATCCGAATTTAAAAGAAGATCGATTCCTTTTAACTATATTTAGTACTTTCCTTTACCGAAATAATTAAAAAAAAAACACTGTTTTAAGTATTCTGTATACAGTTGAAGGAAAATTTAGTTTAGGTTGGTAGGCAACATGGATTATATGAACCGGAAAGCTGATGACGAATTTAGGGAAGGTATTTTAGGCAAGTTGAAATAATAAAAAAAATTATATTTTATCAATGTGCTTTAGTCAGGAAGAGCGAGATTTTTAGAAAATGAAGCCAATACCGATGAAAATGAAGAAGTGGATAGCCGGTCTAACAGACAGTAAGTCATCAGAGAGCTGTGAAGAGGAGAAATGAAATAAAAATATAAGAATTAATATTGTTTATGTTAATACTGTTTGTAAGTTGGATTTAAAAATATATATACTGAATAATTTAATATGCTAATCTTTTAGATAATATATTAATTTTATGTTTCTGCTGAGATACAAAGTGCTTTTTTCAGAAAATTTAATTTTTCAAAAAAAAATTTAAAAACATATTTTTATATTTTTTAGGAGGAAAATAATGAAATTTATAAATTTTAGAATTTTACTATTTCACTCCAGTTGTAACGAGCATTATTATTTATTATTTAATTAATTAATTTATTTATTTTTAGTAATTATTTATTTATTAATTTGTTAAAAAAAAATAAATTAACTGCTCCAAAATACTCTGTGTATAGCCCGAGCTGCGCGGTCAACCAGAGGCCCAACCCAAACGTCACGTAGTTTTTCAGCAACCAATCACAGCCCGACGACGCTGGGCCGCAGCTGCTGACGGCATGCCTCGATTAACTTTCTCTCTCATGTCTATGCCTACGCATAAGACTTTTTGTCGCACTCATTTAAAATTTTTGTTTGCGTCAGGGAATTATTAAAAACCGTTTTATTCGTCTGGCGTTTTACCTGTATTTTCAGTATAAATTAGCAAGCATGCTATAAAAATTTTAGAATGTCTAAAACATATTTTTTGCGTATAATAAAAAATATATTTGAGAGAGTCAGGTCATACTTTAAAACAAACAAAACAGTCTGGGATTGTTATTTTTGGATTATATAACCCTAAAATAAGGTATTAAAAAAGAATCCAAATTGCCTAAAACATATTTTTTGTTTTTTTTTTGCAAATGTCATATGCTGCGCAGTAGCTAAATAACCGCAAACACGCTTCCTGACTCAAGGTTCTAGATTCGCACATTGATAAAATATGATTTTTTTATTATTTCAACTTGCCTAAAATACCTTCCCTAAATTCGTCATCAGCTATTGGACTATATGTGGTATGTAACGTTTGCATGTAATATAGGCATTTGTTATAAGAATGTGTCGAAATACAATCAAAATCCAATATGTAAAAGTAAAACATATTAAAATATGCCAAAAATATGAAGTAGGCAATCCACCTGGTGCTTAATGTTTTAAAATTGAAGACAAACATCTGCCATCTAAAACAATCGAGTTATTTGAGAGTTTTTCCGAGGTACTAAGTAACCTAACACCAATAATAATTTAACCGAAAATCGTAATAAACACCTAAATGTGGGCAAGAATAATAGCTTCCCTATAGCTACCACGCACTACAGACTCGCCTAAAAAGTAATACTTCTGTTCTTTTTTGGTAATGTCTTCTGTAAATCATTATTTTATATTTCTTGAAACGGTCATAATTAATTTTATTCTTATGTGCTCCTTATGACATAACATTTGTCCACTTTTGAAATTTACTGGTACAATAATAACCTAGCTACAAGGTTATATTATCAATGAAGTGATAGCCTATGCGTATAATAAAAGCGGTCTCGTACTGACTTTTCTTTCGCATGGCAATAACCGAAAATTGTAATTCAGCAACGCTGAAGAAGGTTCGTAGACTGGATGTGTTTGGACTACTTGCTCAGTTTGTCAAGAAGATACATTATATAGAAGCAGTGGAAGTTATGGAAAGTATCCTGTTTGCAAACTTATCAATAATCCTTTGTGCATGAGTAATATCCAACATTTTTGAAAAAAATATATATTTTTAATTTAAATGTCATATTTCTTTACAGCTCCTAACTGGAAACAGCTTTATAATACTCATTTTGTATTTTAGACTTAACACCAACTTTTATTACCAGCATTTTTATAATAGAATTTTATTATGATTCAAAGGCGAATGTATGAAAGTGTAACAGTCCGATTTTGCCAGTGTGAAATATTTTTGAATTCATTTTTACCCCGCATTTAGGAAAAAAAACATGCTGTATTTTGCACTCATCGGTTTATTAATTCTAAATTTATTGATTCGATTTGCTAACAATTCGCTTAAAATTGCCGCCTTTCTTAATGTAAATTAACTCCATTCTAAGTATGGGTTAACAATATATTTGTATTGGCATTTATAACACGTTGTGACTATATTTATTTTAGTTGATAAGCGAAGCACATTGTTATTAGGATAGCTTGGCTTGATTTATATTACATTACTGTAGAACGGCCAGCCAACCGATTTATATTTTTAAGAATTCTGTTAATCGAACCCGCCCGTACGCTGCATTAAACTCGTCGATTCTTATTTTATTGTCGGTTTGAATATAAATATATTTCATAACTTTTTGGGAACCCCTTGGTTGCCGCACTCCAATTACCGGCCGATCATTTCTGAGATCGTTAGATCGTTTTGGGACCTCTGCTTTTAAATATATTTATCTTTCCACCCGGTTGCTGCACTTTTTGTAACATTCGATTGTTAGTCCCGAGTAATAGGAATGTACTATTTCATATAAATGCCAGCTGTCTGTTTAAATTTTTAAAGGTTTATCGTTTTGTTAGGGAATATTCTCTGGTATTTCTTGAATCACTTGATTTCAATGCATTAATTGTGGCTTCCACCGTCATGTTACCCTCATAATAAACGAGAACTCAATCGTTTATTATCTTAGAATTATTCCTTGTATCGAAATCACTTGGCATGTTTCATCCCATCACTACTTACTGATTTGACGTAGCGTTTGATCTCGTAGAAGGAGAAAGGCAAATTGACGGAAACCAATCGAGTTTTTCTAAGATTACTTTTCAAGGCGAGAAGATTTGCTAGTGCAGTCAGAGATTTGTAATTGTGATTAATATTATGGTATCTCTTGGTGTGTTGACACGACGGGATCTAAGTACTGTACTTTCTCTGGAATTATTTTTTTCCCTGTTGCCTGTGAAGCACGCAGACGACGCCATGACGCTAATGGTTTTTTCCCCTATTTCTAGGGGCTTTCATTGATAATTTTTTGAGATTTGTTTTATAAAGAAAGAATATTTATGCAAGGGGGGCATAGTTTTTTTTTTATTAAAGTAAGGGGGCTTGGTTTAATGCGTATCCGAATTTCAGGGTTACTAGCAGGCTAGAAGCAGGTTTTACCAGCAGGCTACCACCTTTTACTACCAGGCTACCACCTTTACCACCAGGCTACCACTCTTGCTAGCAGGCTACAAGTTTTACTAGCGGGCCACAACTTCAATTAGTGGGCCACAATTCAATTAGTGGGCCACAGTTCGATTATCAGCCAATCTTGACACAGAGCTATCGAGTCATCGGCTAGTTCTTTCCCTCGGGGCCACTGAATAGCAGTACCTGAGGTACCTATAGGTGCCCTGCGCCTCCACCAGAGTTCGACGACCGGATTTGGGCATCGTAAGCTTTATCATTCATGAATTCGTTTGCTTATCAGTTTAATATAATCGCTCTTAATTTTCCTTCTTTTAATATAAATCAAACATTGAGCGCCAAGCTCTGAGCTAGCTCATTAATTTTATTTTAATTTATTCACTGATCTATCGGACCGGTTAATCTAATTGCTCTGAATTTTCTCTCTTTTTAATATAAATCAAGCATTGACAGGCTTTAAAACAGTTTCCATAATTGTATTATTTTCATCCTTTATCGAGTAATGTAACAGCTCTGAATTTTCTTTCTTTATAATATAAATCAAGCATTGACGGTCAACCTTTCGATAAGTTTTATTTTAATTTTATTCCTTTTATTAATTTATCGAATCATTTGATTTAATTATTGTGGCCGTTCATTCCTACATATTATTATTGCTACATTTAACATTGGCGCAGCTATTAGCGCACGCATACCTAGATATAATTAGCTTAGTTAACATCAAAGTGATCACTTCGGTTTGTTCTTAAACACGATACTCTGTATATTTTTTCATTTTTGAATCCTATGATTAAATCCAAATATTTTTGAGATAACATGACATATCTCTAAAGTCAACTGTTTTCGAGATATTGACGTTCAAAAATTGACAATTTTCACCCT
>MU182697.1:314906-331998 GCA_016904865.1 Pissodes strobi
TAACTCGTAAATATGATTTGAATCCTTATATTAATGTAACATATTGCGTACCGGTGAATTTTTGGTTTGTACAGAGATTCGGAATCAACCACCACTGATGATGTCGAAGAAAAAGGTGCAATTGCGTTTTATTCAGATGATGATAGTGGCGAAGAACACGGCGACAGCAGTGGTTTTGAAGATGATGTTTTGTTCCCATTTATTATTCTTTTCTTTCTGTTGCAAAACAATTAAATTATTTTTTTGTCACAAATATTGAGTTAAGACATACAAATTAATGTAAAATTGCCATAAGCCGCGCGCAGTTACTATTCTTATTTCTACTGATTGCTGACGACGTGATCCTATTACAAATGAGTCTGACTGTTTCCTTCATTAACTTTATAGTTTTTATTTATGTTTTGGATAATTTCAACCTTGGCAAATCACTTGGACTCTCGTCATTTTTTTGACAGGTATGTTGTAGCGCTGACGCTACGTGTCCCTCTATTTTGCTATCTGACTGTTTGATTCTTGTTCTATATCAGATTTGTTCATTTTGTATAAATTTTGAGCGTTGAGAAAACAGTTTAGAGATGTTAATTAATATTACACCTTTGCGAGCGTCCCTGCGCCAGGTGTCCCGGTAGGGGAAGTGCTCACTCTACAGTAACTTTCCATCACTAAAATGTGTAACCCAATCTGAAAATATTAGCCTTTAGAAAACTCTTGCACATTTTCGACGCTAGCTCTTAGTCTATGAGGAAATGGTTTGCACCAACAAAAATGTTCGTTTATATTATAGAAAAACATCAGCACTATATACCGCAATTATTTTTGACGTTTTTCTTTATATTAGGGAAAGGAAAATATTCCCCCCTTTCGCCAGGAGTTTGATGACACTGCCATTATTCCAATTTTAGGGGACATTTTTCCTATTGTGAAAATATTCTTCGTAGAGCATAAAATAATAAACGAATTGAAACATAATTATTAGTCACTCGATTGGGGGAAGACCGCCACCTTTAACTTTACTGGTCAACGCTTTTGAATTATTACTTTTGTGGCTAAGTAGTTTGGGTAGTCACTTCTCCACGTCGTAATAAAAGTGTTATCTATAAATAGTTTTCAATTTAATTGCAAGGCCTGTCGCAGCAGCTCATCATCAGAATTTGACGCTCACGGCGCCAACGCTGGTAGAAAACCACTTGGATCAAAGTTTTTCTGGGGAATTGGTGAAAGAGTTTCAGAAGACGAAACAAAAACTGCATGAGGCCATGGCGGTGAGGGAGCGAGAGAGAGACGAACTGATTCGGCAGTTGCAGTGCGGGGTGCAAGGACAGGGAGAGAGTAATGGAAAATACGTGGATGATTTGTGAGTATAAAGTATTTATTTTAAAAATTAAAACATGGCTCTGGATATGCGTTTGTAGTGAAATAAAAGGCAAAGACTGTGTATTCGTGGGAAATTTATATAATAATTATAACAAAGCTCGTTCAACGTCATTAACCAACGAACAACTTAGCTTGTAAGTCAAAGTAACCTTTTGTGGTTAAGTTTTAAAGACTAAATATTCTGCAATTTCAGGGTGTGTAATAAAAAAAGTCCTAAATGCAGTGTTTACGATTTTCAAAATAAAGTAAAGGCAATTTGTACATGTATTTCTAAAATTGATAAATATTAAGTTACTAGGATTGCAAAAGGTGACAAAATGTCTGTGCTCAAGTTGATCTTAAATCTGAATATTTGTTACAAAATTTGCGAAAGTAGCACATAGAAATTTGGGATAAATTTTAAATTATATTTAATAAAAAGCATTTCAGAGAAGAACATGAACATTTTCAGAAAATAGGCCACAAAAGCAATAATGTAAGCAAAAAAAATTGTCTCGTTGTTACTTGTCGTGGCGACATTTCAGTGTAGTTGTCTACATATGTGATTTTTGTTTGACTTTCTCAAAAAAAGTGTGTGGAAAGTATGCACGGTTGGAAAAAAATATTTCTATTCGAACATTCTGATAGAAGACAGTCGAAATGTCAATGTAGGTAAACGAAGCTTGATTATTATGCAAGTCAACTCTTGTAACAGTCTGATTTTGCCACCATAAAAGGGGTCATAAAAGATTCTATATTTTGTGGTAAGAATTATTGAGTATTAACCTCTTTGGTTAATTGATTATAAATTCATTTATTTTATTTGTTGGTGTAGTGTAGTGGAGTGGATTTCCAGTTGCAGCATTTTTTCATATTAATTAGTTTGGGTTAATATGTGTTAGCTTTTATAACACTGTTGTGACCATGTGGCTATTCTGATCATCCTTTTTCTTATGTTGTCCTCCAGCACTTTGCGACTGTCTTTATTTTAATGGATAATCTATTGACTTGCTTAGGTTTAAATAAGATATTGTGATATTAGGTTAACTTTGCTTACTTATGTTACAATAATTATGTTTACTTGCAGTTCTGTATTTAAGATGAGTTAATAACCTACCTTTGATCCTCGTTAGATCGGTCAAATTCATATACTACTTTCGGTTTGAATATTTCACTTATAATCTCAGGCGGATATGGCTTTAACTTGTTGAGGTCACTGATTTGATTTAAGATACTGCTGCGTTATTATTTACCTGTTAATTCGAGAATAATTGTTAGTTATTACATTTTTCTTTCTCTTCAATTGTAAAAAGTAGTACCTGTTGCTTATTTTCTTCTAAGACTTGTTGATCTCTGCATAGATTGCTCATTGTTGTTTCTTCTCATAGGGACATATTTCCCTGTGGTTTTTCCCTTATTTTTCCTTAATTTTCTCCCAGACGTCAATGTTTGTTTTCCTTTCTTATGTTTTAATGGATTTTGAGGTTATTTTGTAGTTCCACCTTCTTACCCACAGTTTGTGGACTTTGTGAGATTTGGGATTTCTACTTTATATCTATCTTTTCAAGTGGCATGATGTAAGTTTTGTAATATTCGATTCGTAGCCTTGAATATTAGTATTGGGTTATTTTTCGATAATTATTGCTGTCGATTCGGATTTACATGAATTTATGATTTCGTTTAGGAGTATTTCCTATTATTTATTGAGAAATTTAATTTTAGCTCATTAGTTGTTGCTTCCGCAGCCGTCCTACAATGATTAATTCTCGTTTATTATCTTAGAAGTATTCCTCGTATCGACTATTTCTTCATTTCGATAGGCGTTCTTGGCACTACGATTTTTTTCCATCACTGACGTTTTTTTCCTCTTGGGAGTTGGAAATGCAAATTGATTGAAACCGATGATCTCTTCTTCTACAAGTTCCTAGTGGGAAGAGAGGAAGTGTTTTGCTGCAGTGTAGTTGAAGGTGACTCAGCTTTTAGTATTGCGTTTTATACTACCCTTCTAGGGGATACTGTGTTTTGACATGATCAATTTATTGGGATTTTAATACTGCATAAGAGGCTTTCCGAGCTCACCTTATAAAACCGAGGCAGTTGATCCTCCAAGCAACCCTCCAACTCAAAAGAGGGTTTTACTACAGGGGCCAGGAGCCATTACAAGGTTTCATGACCGGGTTTTCACGACCGGGTTCCACTACCGGTTCCCACTACAGGTTCCACTACTTTCACCTTTGGGCTCCCTTTAACCTTTTGGGCGAAGGACTCTCATTCTCGAGCAGGTGACTTTCACCTCAACTGCTGAGCTTGCAGCCTTTTCAGCAGCAGACCTTCGGTCTAACGTGGTATCGTTCCGATTATTTTTTTATTATGATTTTAGCACTGTTGAACGAGCTTTAAGATAGCTTTATTAATTTTATTAATTCTTTTGTTTTTCGGGCGATTGATATAATCGTTCGAATTATTTTAATATAATTCTAGCATTGTTGGCCGAGCTTTCATTAATTTTATTATTTTTTTTATTATTGTGGTTTTCGTTATTAACTGATAATATTATTATTCCTGCATTCGTTATTGGTACGGCTACTAATTGATGCATTTGGATTTACATATCTGTATTAATCTTAAGTAAACCAAAGTGATCATTTCGGATAGTAGTGCTTAGAGTTTTTAGGTGTAAGGCATGCAGTACCAAATTTACCAACAGAATTGGTCTCAGTACAATCATCATATTGTACAATCATCATTAATTACTTAATAGTTTTTTGTGGTCATTCCTTTTTTTAAGTTTCACTGTAAGATTGTTGCTGTTTTAAATTAAAGAAAAAAGCCTAGAAGCCAATAGATCGAACTGTAAATTAACATTCTGTTTTCTTGTTTCAACCCCGCATAACACCAGCGGAGCTTTTCCAGTTTAGCTGGCAGAACTGGTGGCGCTCACGAACTCCACACCTGGAGCGGGTATTGCACACATTACTCTTCGGTGTTAGGTTCGCTTTAAATAAAATCCTTTCCTTTTTAAAATTAATAAGAAAATCGTGTTGCACTCTCATAAATATATTTTTATTGATTGCAAAAACGACTGTTTGACGTTGAGTTTGTCTCGTTTTTGGCATCTTTCAGAATCCTGCTCTTAATTTGTAATTGAAAATGAACTGTTTTTACAAGATTCCACCTGTAAAGAATGTACTTTCTTGTAGTGGAAATATGCGTAACATCTAAATGCTTGTTCGATTCAGCTGAAAAAATGCACCTGCAAGGTGATGTACATAGGCATAGCAATTCTTACAACAGCTTTTATGAAGGGAGGAGTAAAGAGTCTTATTATCTTGATACCTGAATAATTAGCATTTAAAGATCCTTTACACAAATAGTGCACTATGTAAAAATCGACCTCTCCTATTGGTCGATCCATCTCGTATTACGATATGTCTGCGTGATGTAATCGATTTCTATCAAGAGCTCTTGTGGTGTAGAGGTTTAGATCGTTGGGTCTCACCTGGAAAACGCGGGTTCGAACCCCGTTGCTTTTTTTTTTCTTTCAAGATTATGTTTCTAAACAGCTCTTTTTCTTGATTTTGGGTATGTCTTGGGTTAGATTGGGTTAGCACCTGGTTAGTTTCCTTTTCTTGAGCCCCCGTAGCGAGCGAAGCGAGCGGAGGGCCATGCGGATCGACCAATGGGAAAGGCCGATTTTTATATAGTGCACTATTTGTGTAAAGGATCTTATAATGCGAATAATTACAATACGTTAGGTATCGAGATATGTATTTACCCGAGAATTTTATCATTTACATGCAACTTTCGGGGCTATTGATATTCAAAATGTCTTCATCTAATTAAAAATGTTGTAAATATGTTCTTGAATTAAAATCCAAGACAATCTTAAATGTGCATGATTCTTGTTCAGGTGGTAAGAAAATATATCATATTTGGAAGCATCATTACTTTTTTAGTTATTGATTTGATTTTCTTCTGCTTTATTATCCACCAATCTGATAACATTTCCAATTATCATATAAGCTTTGCAGCAAACAAGTTTAGTTAGCTCTCATTTTTTATTTAGAATTTCACTTTTCAAGCAATTGTAAATATTCAAAAGGACTCTCTGTGGTTGTATATCTAAATCTTTATTACAAAAATTTCAGTAGGTCCTCAGTCGCATCGGTTTCAACAACATTTTTCGATCCAATAACAGAAACATCAGATTTATATTCAAAATGACTTCATCTAATTAAAAATGTTGTAAATATGTTCTTGAATTAAAATCCAAGACAATAATCTTAAATGTGCATGATTCTTGTTCAGGTGGTAAAAAAAATATATCATGTTTGGAAGCATCATTACTCTTTTTAGTTATTGATTTGATTTTTTCCGCTTTATTTTCGACCAATCTGATAACATTTCCAATTAACATATAAGCTTAGCTCTCATTTTTTATTTAGAATTTCACTTTTTAAGCAATTGTAAATATTCAAAAGGACTCTCTGTGGCTGTATATCTAAATCTTTATTACAACATTTTTCGTTCCAATAACAGAAACATCAGAATGTGTCCAAACCATTTTTTCAATGAAACCACACTTTCAAGCAAAATAAAAAATCAAATAATTCAAACTCAAATTTATTCAAATTTTTTTACGATTACAATTTTACAATTTATATACAACACATATATACATGTCATTGACATTTGTTTTTTTTTCTGGAAAGTACCTAGATGTAGAAACATCTGTATGTACTCCTTTGACTAATACTAGATAAAGTGACAACTAATCTTTATAAATTATAATATTTTTTTTTCATAAACCTAAATATTTGCACTAAAAAACCCGGTATATCTTTCAAAGAGGTTAGTAATGGCATAACGGTAACCACGACAGGAAAATCCGGGGTCACAGTAGAGCGCAGAAAGCTCCCAAATGTTGGAAGATGTATTCTTTGCATTTTACATTAATGGATTTTGTTTTGGCAATGGACTTAATCTCTCTAGGTAACATATTGTGTAGCTTAGGGGCTAGGTAATCAATAAATCTTGACTTTATAGTTCTATTGTTCAATGGCAGAGTCAGGTTTTTATTTGTGTTTTGTCTAGTATTATGGGTATGTTGAACGAAGTTTATTCTTATTTTTATGAATAAAGGAGCATGATGACTGTATGAAAAGAAATTTTAAATTTCCAATTTCACGTAAAGTTTGATTGTCGGGTAAAGTCTATTCTTTTTATAGATTATTCTCAAAATATAATTTTGAATTATATTAATTTTATGTAAGTTGGTTTTATAAGCACTTCCCCATACTATAAGCCCATATCTAAGCAGTGATACAACTAGCGATTTGTAAACATTAATAAGTAAATTGATGTTTAAAAATTCCCGCAAAATGTAAAACTTGTAAATTAATTCACGTATTTTGTTTGAGAGGTATTCAATATGATCGGTCCACTTAAGGTTTTCATCAATTACAATTCCGAGGTACTTTGTTTTTGCTACTGCTTGAATTTTAAAGTCAGGATTTATTTTATCTAAGACTAAACTATTGAAATCTGGCCTATTTGCATTCGTTATGGAGAAAGGAATAAAATTCGTTTTTATCAATATTTAGTGATATTTTGTGTAAGTCAAGCCGTTTTTCAATTTCATAGAAACCATTCTTAGCTCTACTTTCAACTTCCTCCCAGGCATTTCCTGTAAACAGGCAGTGTCATCCGCATATGAAATGATTTTACCATTAATGTTTAAATTTAAAAGGGAATTAATATAAGAAATTAAAAGAATTGGACCCAATATTGTCCCTTGCGGGACACCCATTTTTATTTTTAAAGGTGTACTAAGTACATCATTAGTGCGTACAAACTGATCCCTATCTGACAAATAACTCTCGAAAACACCCAAAGCTACGCCCCTTACCCCGAAATGACTCAGAGTGTTGATAAGTTGTTCATGGGGTACAGTATCAAATGCCTTCGATGTCGAAATCTTTATAGAATTTGATCAACCGATCCTTCAAACATTTTTCGAAAATCTTTGCAAAATTATTAATCAAACTAACTGGTCGAAAATTTACAAATTTTTTTTTTCGAACCTCATTTGTGAATTGGTATGACAACTGATTGTTTGAAATTATTGGGCACTTTGCCAGTCTTAAAGATTAAATTTATTATATGAGACAATGGGGATATTATTTTTAAGTGAACGAGTTTAATAAGTTTTGCCGATATTCCATCTAAGCCTGGGGCACTGTCATTTTTTAAAGAGGAGATTTGTTGTATTATTTCTTGTTCGGTTACAGAAGTCAAGAAAATAGATGCAGTGTTGTTTTTTATTTTAAAATGACAATTGGGAGGATTAATTTTACTTGCCATTTTCGATCCAATATTCACAAAGTACTCGTTACAATAGTTAGACATTTCAAGGTTATCAAAAAAAAGCACTTTCGTTATCATCAACAATGGAGAAAGTTGTTCTTTGTTTAATATTACCTATATTTGTTGCATCTTTAATGATTTCGTACATTTTTTAAGATTATTTTTGTTGGTATCTATTTGTTCTTTATAAAATTTGTACTTTTGAGCTTTTAATAATTTATTTAATAGGTTTCTATAGTTTTTATATTCAACCTCCAAAGCAAAGGAAAAATTCCTATGTAGTTTTTTTTTTAAAGTTTATCACGGTGTTTAATAGAATTTACCAACCCATCAGTAATCCATTTCTTAATTTTTTTATTGTGTTTTATCTTTGTATTTCCCAAAGTTGTTGATTCCCTTTTTATTTTTAGAAACAGATTCATAAAAACATCAGCAGCTTCCCCAGCACTATCACACTCTAAAACCTCATCCCAGTCCCGTGATGCAATTTTTTCTTTAAATAAATTATAATCTGAGAACTCATAGCTATCTACTTTTGTATTTATTTTGTTATTTTCTTGTTGCTTTTGGAGGTTAATATGCAACAATACTGGTAAGTGGTCTGCTATGTTGCAATGCAGCCTATAAGCTTTATAAATAATATTTTGACTTCTTAATTTTTGCCTAATAAATATGTGGTCTAAGCACAGTGTTAGATATTCGAGTGGGTGAATTAATATATGAAAGGAAACCATGTTGCCCCATCAATGACAAATATTAATTCACTAGATTATCTTTTTCATTCATTATGTTAATGTTAATGTCCCCAGTACATATTTCAATATTACTAGAAACATTTTGTTCAAAATAAGTTTTTAGGTCTTCAATAAAAAGCATCTCAGAGATAGGAGGTGGTTTATATATGACAGTTACGCCAAGAGATATGTTATTTATACTAAAAACTATTCTACTAATACCTGCTTGTGACAGACCAAGTTTACTGTACGTCTGCATTAATTTCAGATTTTATAAAGGTTATCACCCCATCATTCCTGTCATAGTCCCAGTTATTATAATATGTTGTGTATCCTGGAATTTGATATAGCATAACTCTACTTATCTTAAAACATTCACTTAATATTATTATTATATCACATGAGTGAAGATTAAATTGTTCATACACTAGTAGAAACTGATCAAAATTTTTATTTATACTTCTTATGTTTAGTTGTAATAAATTAAGAATTTTTTTATCTGACAACAAACATGATTTAAAAAAACAATCATCCACCAATATATCACCCCGATCTGCACCAAGCAACTCCAAGTCGTCAAGTATTTCATCCTCTAAAGAGGTGAATTAGACATATAATCAAATAAAGTTCGAGCTTTAATTTTAGTGCCTAGAGTATCTTGGCCCGGACCAGAAACGCTGACAAGGAGAATGCCCACCACAACACACAGAGTAAGACGTTGCTTTTTAGAGCAATATTTAAGAACATTTTTAGAATTAAATTTGACCATAGTCAATCTTATTTTTCAAAACATGTAGGTGGTATTGATATGTTGGACACACGCCCCGGTCATCAGCCTCATGATCAGTCTCGTATTTCGTTTTATATTTTTTATTTGCCAAATCACAATTTATACATTTTTTTCTAGGTTTATCACATGAATTTTTTGTATGTGTACCTCCACAATAGGCACATATAATTTCACTCTTACAGACATTTTGTTTATGATACAAACCATTGCACTTAAAGCACTGCAAAATAGACAAGTCTTCATAGACGTGATATCTTTCCCAATCTATACATATCTTTCTTTACATCATTATTTTCCCAAACAAGGCAGGGTTACATTCTATAAATAAATTTACGTTTCCGTTTTTGAATTTCATTATACATCTCACCTTAGCAGTACCTTGTTCTCCAAAATATCGATTTTGTTTTTCTATTGATCTTTCTATCTCCTCTGTGGTCATATTCTTGTTAAAACCCAATATTTTTATTCTGGAATTTCTTAACTTTGTTTCTTCTATGTCATAATCTTTATTTAGAGTTTGTTGTGCTACGTGTTTTAGTTTATTTATGTCTTCCCTGGTACTGCATTTTATAGAAATACATTGAGGTCTCCCTTACTTTATTCACCCCCAACATTTAGATTAGCAGGGTTTATTTTTTTAGTTATTCCATTTTTTGTTTCTTCTGAGCTCTGTTGTTTTTTTGGTCTAATAATTAAGTCTGGGATGTTAATTTTCTCTTTTCTAGTTATCCTTGTTTCCTGGTTCTTCAGTTGCTCTGCATCAGTTGGGATTTGTATATGTAATTTACCTTGTAGGGATTCAATCTCTGTTTTTAACCAGCGCCATGCCTGGCACAGTTTTCAGTTTGGTCATCTGAAAAAAAAAAATATTAGAAATAATATTTTCATAGTGTTAGCGAAGGGGGGCGGGGTATGGACTGGAGAGCCTTTATGAGTTAATAGGAAAGGAAACAAAGGTGTCTAATAGTTGACATTTTACATCTATCAGCTTTTGCATGAGATTGAGTGTTTCGTAATTTGTGCACCTTTTACAGTAGAACTTCATTACTCTCTTGGTTAACAGAAGCACTTTGATCTCCGATGCCGTTAAATCTGCACATGTTTTGCAGAAAGATACTTTACAACCGTCGCAGGCAAATATTTCCTTGTTTTGTTTACAGACATCGCACTCCATCGAAAAGAGGTTATGTTTTGATCGGAACTTTTGTTGTAAGTTGGCAGCATTGAGATACGGCTACGGTTTTCGCGGGCAACGATGGATTTAATTGCAGAGGTTTGCTAATTATTAAAAATTTCGGCTATATGGCAGCACTCACTGCGAAACAGCTGATCAAAAACCGCCAGAAAAAATTAGGAATCCAAGTATGGAGTTTTCCCAAATTTTACCGGAAAAACATTGTCCCACGAGCTGCGAACACTTGCAAATACACTTGATAAACTGATTAACACATTCGCGACAATCCAGAACTTTTTGGTATCTTTTTCCATAAAGAATTACGAAAAAACTTTCAACGTCCTCACAACTTGACAGAAAAACGTTAGTTTGAGTGAAACTAATAAAATAGAAATTGCAATAACACAACCATCAGTCCCAAATTTAAGACTATTTCATTTAAATTAAGCAACAAGCCATCTCTCAACTCTTTCATTTAGATATCTCAATTAACTTTCTAAAGATTTTAATTTTACAATTAAACTTCAAAAATTGGATATTTTGCTTTTACAGTTTCTGCGATATTTTTTTCAGATACACCGATGATGACATGTGGTGTCGAAAGCGCTTTGTCAGATTGATTATGCGTTTTTGTAGGCTTCGAAGGCATTTTTATTCTTCAGTTGTTTTTATAATGGTTTATATGTTTTTATTGGACTAGCGTTTGGTGATGTTGCAGTCCGCAATATTGTTACAACTGGTTGGTTTTGAACTGTTTGTTAGTATGATATCAGTTGAATCGTTTTCCATCAAGAAGTAAAAAATCTGGGGTAAAATTTATGCTGTTAGCGCACTGCAGAAAATACAAGTTCTGATATTGTTCCCCATACCATTATATTTTTAATGTTTCCAATTGTACGCTGAAATCTCCCTTAGGTTTGCGTAGGTGTCACTGTTAGTTGTGTCTAGAAGATTCCTGTGGTCTACGGAGTTCTTTCAATTTTCTCCATTTCTCGCCTGAATTTAGTGATTTTTTTTGCGCAGGTGTTACTTTATAACCATATCTTTTGCTTAATTTTCGAAAACAAGGTGTACATTTTATCGTCCTAAACGATCCAAGGGATCCAGATTGTGTTCTCGTATTTTTCATCTGACCAACTTGACTGCTTTTCTAATTAATCCAAACTAATCTTGACCTTTTTTTTTTTATAAAGAAGTATAAGTGTGGCAAATAATTAATGTTTAATCGTTTTGAGAATGGGTGCATGGATTGTTTTGATCACTGCTGGTGGGGCCCTCTTATTAGTGGGATAAGTGCAAAGCTTGGAGTCGGCACAGGCATCTGCTGACGCTTTAGCTGATCCACTAAAATTAATCAAATGCAAATTTGAGGGAATAATACTTAACATTCTTTGCCATCCATTGACTGCAATCACTACGTGGTGTGAAAGCTAGCAAATATTTGCCCATCTCAATAAAGCACTAATAATTAAATTCAACAAGTAAAATACCTGGGAGTCATTCTAGGCAAGAGACACATTTGGATATGTCATAGACATACTGTCTCTATCTGACTGTAAAAGCCGAAAAGCATACTATGGTGCTAATGACTGGACAAAATACATTGCCGGTTGGCCTATCACGCGCATCAAATAATTCTAGTATGCAATGCCCGCTGTCGCTTTTGTCTGACTGAGGCTAGTCCCAGTGTCCCAGTGTACTGAATTATCAAATTGTAAATATCGGCTTGAAACACTTTAAGTCTGTTATACATATTTTTATACTATGGTGATGTAGGACTTTTGAAAGTGTATAATTATCATTTTAAAGGTATTTCGTTATAAATTGAAGCCCATTTTCAGATGGGAAAATTATACTTTCTGACCAGGGATTTTCCGCTATGAAAAAATGAAAATAATTGATAACTATGGATATAGTTAATAAACCTCACGTCCTGATTTAATCGCCAAACTTTTGATTTGTTGAGAATATGATTTTCACTATTTGATTCAACATACCTGTAACATCAGAAATAAATTCATTGAACTAAGATTTTTGCAAAATTGAAACATATATTGTGCAGAGTCTGAGTTTTAAAGCTTGGCAGGATATACTTAGTTCCGTTATTTAGATCCTCCGATGTTAAGTAGTTGTACCGAAAATTAAAAGGCGCCGACGCGTAGGTATTCGAACAATAAAGATACCACTCCCTGGTTAAAAACCGCAATAAACATGATAAAAATGATTTGCAAGTTTTAATAAGAGGTATTATTGCTCTAATAATAAGGATTACTAAAATGTAAACAAACCATTTTCGGAATTGCTGGTGGGAGTTTTGAAAATTATTTCTTAGGTTTTATTAATCATGATATATTTATTTTCTTTATTTATGCAAATTTTCGAATTATCCAGCTAAAACAGTAAAGAGGAACATGTGAAAAAACAGTAAAATGGCGAAGTCACTAATTTGCTTCATGCATGTGGGCTTTTCTATGTGCTTGAAGACAGACGCGAAATCAGATTCAAATTTGTCAACGAGTTTCGATTTTAAAGAGAAATCACATAATAATATTCCACTAGCATTACAATGTATGACTTTAATAAACAAATTAAATATCGTGGGATAAAATGAATTCCAATAAGGAAATAAACACTTGGAAGAATGTGTAATTTGATGGATTGCAGGGCCGGTTTATATGGCAAATTTGGTAAAAAATTCACATATTTCATAAAACATCTGCATCTAAATAATTTGTGCTGCAATGAAACTAAGTGTATTTTATTCTGCATGATACTCTTCAACTAATAAACACCCATATTCGCAGGTATTTTTCTCATAAAGTTACCGAGGGCCGGCTTATATGGCAAGATAGTAAATTAATATTTGTCACAAAATACAGGCATCCAAATAATTTGCGCCGCAATCAAACTTATAAGCTAATTTTACTCTACATAATTCCGTCCACTAAAAACATTCAGAATCTAGTGAATTGTATTCTACATAATGCCCTTCCACTAAAAAACACCCAGATTCATATGGATTTGCTTTATAAAGGTGTGATAGAAATTTCATATTTTTCATAAAACACAGGCATCCAAATGATTTGTGCTGGAATAATACTAAGTGTATTTTATTCCGCATAATACGCTTCAACTAATAAACACCCATATTCGCATGGATTTGCCTCATAATGTTAGTCATGAAAGTACACACGACTGGCTTATATGGTAAATGTGATAGAAAATTGATATTTTTCATAAACACATGCATCTAAATAATTTGTGCCACAATGAAACTTAGCGTATTTTATTATAAATAGTACCCTTCAACTAATAAACACCCAGATTCACATGGGTTTGCCTCCTTAAGGTATGCAGAGCCAGGTTACATGTCAAATGTGTTAATATTTTTCATAAACACAATTAACACATGCATCCAAATTGAATCTAGGACTGTTCTTCGAATGACAATTTTCCGAAAGGCAGTTTTTCGAAGGACAGTTTTCGAATGGACAATTATTCGAATGGATAATTATTCGAACGGATAGTTTTTCGAAAATATTAAATTAGAGAAAACATAAAGATAATTTTGTTATGACAGGCGTATATAGGCGACTATAATATAAATGTTAATAGGTATTATTAGGGCTTTGCATGGCCCTCCGCTCGCTACGGGGGCTCAATCAACAAGAACTAACCAAGTGCTAACCAAAACTAACCCAAGACTAACCCAAACTAACCCAAAATTAGGAAAAAAAGGTAAATTAATAAAAAACAATAAACAAAACATTTGTCGCGACCGACGCGACGGGAATCGAACCTGCAACGCCGAAATGACAGGCAAGACCGCTACCTTCTGCACCACCGTTACTGAAATTTGGCTAAAACAGTAAACAGGACTAGCCCAAACTAAATTAAAGATTTGAAAAATGGTCCATTCGAAGAATTACACATTCGAAAAATTGTCGATTCGAAGAATTGTCTTTTCGAAGAACTGTCCATTCGAAGAAATGTCGTTCGAAGAACTATCGTTCGAATAATTGTCATTCGAAAAATCATCCGGATATAATCCAAATTATATGTGCCGCAACTAAACTAAGTGTATTGTATTATACATAATAATAAATGAAGAGTGAAGGCTGTGTGCATGTACGAAATGTACTAAATGAAACACTTTTTGAAGTGAAAACTTCTTTAGACGCGTTTTGCAATATTTCTTTTGTGGGGGTTGAATGAGGCCGAGCCGTCACGCATCACGCGCCACGCGTCATGCTCGGATATGTAACGTAACGCTCCTTATACTGGCATATTCCCGTATAGGTAGAGGACCGAAATTTTCAGGGGATGTAGCCGGGGTAAAAAGAAGATCCTGAACGAAAACGGGACCCCGTACCCCCGCACGTTTGGCCAGGGGAGGAGAGAGAAGGAAAAACTTAAATAATTAATTTCGGGAGAACGCGAAGAGGTACGGGGTCGAAATTTTTATGGTAGGTGCGCCCCATGGGGGTCTACCTTAGACCATACGAGGGAACGGGACTCTAATTTAAGGAGGGATTTAGGGGAAAACCGTTTTTCGCCCGTATCTCTGCAACGAAGGCTCGGATCGAAATTGTGATAAACGATGACCCCGCTTGTCGAAGTTTTCACTTCTATCGTGTGGTCTTAAGCACACACACTTTTTTGTATTCCATGCATAAAATTTAATCCAAAAGGACATCTAAACTAGCGTAACAGAGCGCTTTCGGCCGGAGCCATCATCAGTGTTACTTGTCAGTAGAACAAAAATACATATCCATGAAGAGGCACAAAACTACATCAGGCGACAACGGTCACATCAAAATTTAACTTACACGTTACATTTTTTGATAGGTTCACATAATTAAATAATTAACAAAGAACAAAGAGCGACGTGGAAATCACGTTTTAATGGAACGACAAACATGTCTTATATATAATACCCTTCAACTAATAAACATTCGGATTCGCATGGATTTGCCTGATAAAAGTACGCAGAGCCGGAAAAATGTGAGTATATTCATATGGTTCATAAAATACAGGCATCCAAATAATTTGTGTGGCAATGAAATTAACTGTATTCTATTGTACTACTAGTCGTAGAGACTTGCGGTAAAAAATTATATAACTAAAGTGACCAAAAGAAAACACTGGAAATAATTTTCAAGTTCATACCTCTACCGCTAGGGGGCGCAGTAGCTATGGTCGGGTAGAAAAATGCATTTTACTCAAAAATGTTTTATTATAAGTTGAAAAAAGAATAGCACCACTGTAATCCTCGTGAAATTCTGTTCATCACTTTTGATTGTAGGGCATGAAATAAGGGCCGGGGGAAGGGAGACGTCTGACTGATTGAAATGCCTATAACTTTAGTTTGACTCAACATATTTGGGCAAACTAGATCTCGTTTGAGAGAGGAAACCTTGCTTATTAGGAACAAAATATACCCATGACAAATTGGTATTTGCTGTTCCCGCTAGGGGGCGCCAATTCAGAAGTTCATGGTTTTTTTCATTTTTCTCCGAAATTTCAAATATAATGATATCATTATTTTAACAGAAAGAGAAAGTTGATCAAATTTGCAGGAAAAAAACTCTGAGCCGATAACTTCACGCGTTCAGGAGTTATTGCCAGAAGAACATTTTTTAATAATGCATGCATTGGAAAACAAATTATTTTTCGAATTTTTATGGTCAAGCATGCCATGACTAAAGTAAAAAATGTTTTATTAACAAAAATAATCAAAACAATCATGAAAATAACATTAATGATACTATAATAATAACATAATAGGAAATAAGCTCGGAAATAAGTGTAAATTGGGTCTTAGGACTGCTCCAATAAATTTGGTGCAACAATTGAACGAAGCTTATCTCAGGTACCCAGTTTTAGTTTAATAGTTATCGTGATTGATCTTTCTCCTAAATTAAAATATCAATCAATTATTATCGAACATCAATATTTAGAACTTAGTTCCCGAAAAAGTAAATGGCTATTTTCTAAACTTGTTTGGCAATATGCTATTGTCACGTTTATTTATCCTGTTAACTATAAAGGCGTGAAAAAGTGCCTTTGATAATATAAGCGTCAAAGTACACCGCAGCTTTATTTTCAATTCGTTATCAGTACTATATTAAATCATTTACTCATAAATTATAGTATGTGTGATTTAGTACATCGTAAATGTGAATTAAAATTTATTGGCCTTCGGTTCTTGGAACTGTAAAATCGGGGAAAAAACTGATTTAGAGTTGTTTTTGCGACTATGTGGTAAATAATTGATCCTATAGCTCGTCTTCAAAATCCGGAATTTTCATTTAGTATTTGTGTTAGTTTGTGTTCCATAGAGTTGAAAAATCCGAGAATATACAGGATGTTTCACACTCGATGCCCTATTAGACATTTCTGCAGTTCGAAAAAGACGCTTCTTTGAAATTTTGATTGTGGTCAAAGTAGACAGTGGTATATTACCTAAAATCATTTTTGCTATCGCCTGATTCGCAGATATACCCGTACCTGATATCTAATTTTAAATGGAACACCCTATAAATCTTATAATTTTTGGATTCTACCTAAAGTTTTGAGCGTAATTGATGTTTAGGTTTAGAAGGTAGAACGGTGCATTTTCAACAGTTTTTTTTTCTGTACCTATCCAAATTGTCCAAAATCTCTAGTTTCGTT
>MU182697.1:356998-407639 GCA_016904865.1 Pissodes strobi
TGTCAATTTTTGAACGTCAATATCTCGAAAACAGTTTACTTTAGAGATATGTCATGTTATGTCAAAAATATTTGGATTTAATCATAGAATTCAGAACTGAAAAAATATACAGGGTATCGTATTTAAAAATCCCTCGAGAAGGGTCCTACAACGAACATTGAAAAAGCAGTAATGTTCTCATCATTTTTGTTAAGCAAGCAGAGGAAAGTTTAATTGATTTTGTGATAGAGTAATAATTCCAAACAGTTGACAAAGCACGTCTGATCTGCGGGTAGCGTAGTTATGCTACACAACTTTGGAAGCACTATTCTGAGATGCGGTGTTACGCGACCTGCTACTAGCTATTAGAGTGCATATACTACGTGGCGTGCTACTTTGGTGTGAAAGTCGCCGAACGAAGCCGAAACCCAAAAAAAGCTTTACATTTCGAGGGAAAATCTGCCTTGTTTTATGAAAATGAATATAATAAATGTCTACGGTTGGAACAGAAAAAAAAACTTTGTACAATCTGTCAAACAACAACAACAACAAAAACAAGATTCACTTGAATAAGTTTAGGTATAATGACCCAACTGGTTGAACTATCGGTCCGATATTTCAAAGTGGTCACCTAAAGCAAAACATTCTGATAATTAGAACTTGCATCGAGAGCGAGTACAAAAAAGTTAACTTATTTTCACGCCATCGCATCGGCCCATATAGACTCTATATATGCGAAATTCTGTAGTTTCTATTTACCAAGATACGCTGAAGCTATCCTGAATTTGGACAGATACAAATGAACTGGCATTAATCATGTCCGTAAAAAGTTGTGGAGGCCTGACTTTTTTATAAAGAATTTATTCTTCTTTACTTTCGATTACTTGATTTTGGCTCTAAAATGAGCGTAAAGCTAGATATTTGCTAAAATCTATAAAAACGCTTTTCCCGCTTCTTTTTTGAAATGTCAACCAAATCCAGGTTTGATAGATCGTGCAAAATTGATGTCTTTTTAGGGGCTGAAATGTTAACAAAAATCCTTGGCCAGACAATATACATTTTAATGGTGTAAAAAAGTTGTTTTTCTTATTAGGGTATGCCACTATGGTAATACACTAAAACACATACCAGTCAAATGAAAACTAGCGAAGCTGCTCCTAGACATCGGTCCATTCAGGCTTATATCACCGGTACTCATGGCCATCGCCCGGGAGTTGCCATTTTGAACAGCGGTACTTTGAGAGAGACCATAAGGAAGACCATCTAGAACTGGCATTAGAGATCTACAAAAACAAGTGCAAAGTCAAACAGACTTATTTAAGAAGTATTTAAATTTTATTAAGTCATATTGGAAATGCCAATCTTACTTTAAAGGAAAGAAAGTAACATCAATAAGCCTTTTATTCCTGTTTTTATCCACCAGTTAATTGTGTTCAGGATGACTAATTTGTAAATGTTTATTATCAGCGCGTTTGTACCTTGTTTTTCTACACAAATCCTATTTAATAATAGCCTGCAAATCGGTTATCTTTTTACTATTTCATGCAAATTTTGTAGGTCTTTATTTTAGTACAAATGCATTTTTCGTTAATTAAAAATATGTAAGGATAAAAACAGTTTACATTTAGTTTCACAAACAGTTAAATATTCGCTTTGTCCATAGGAGCTTTCCGGGTTAAAATGTTGCCTACACGTTTTACAAACAAAATTCGTTTGAAATTTTACAAAATGCAAATTTTAAATTTCTAATTATTTTAAATTGATTCATATATTAATATGAAAAAATAACTTAAATATAATTCTGGTAGCAGATTATCTGTGGGCGCTTCTATAACTTTTAAACATTACCTGAAACACTGTAAATCATACAACGCTAGAAACAATTATTTAGCTGGTTATGTCAAATTAACCATAACAAGTCCTTCAAGATGAATACAAAAATTCAACCAGTGTAGTAAAATAGTATGCAATACTAGAAATAAAAATGGTTTCGTTGATAATGCATTAATAATCTGTATGCCTATCAAAAAGCAGATGACTCAAGACAATACGAGCATGGAAAATTTGAAATATATTATTTCAACATATATTCAAAATCTAGATAATAATAGACATCTAAAGAGCTTTTTACGTTTCAATGAATATAATAAAAAGTACTTGGCCGAGGCACAGATATAATTAATACACGAGCCAAGATATAGACAGACACAATTCACCCAAGTACCAATAAATGACTGATAAGCAATCAGGTTAGAGTCCAACATAAAACTCCTCCAGGGAGTAATAAGCCTTCAAGAGCAGAAGCTGCTTCACCCGTCTAGCAAGGAGGTCAGTATTGATCAGACACTTGATTTCAAGAGGCAGGCAGTTATACATTTTTATCCCCTCATATATTATAGAATTCTTTGTCAAGACACTTCTTGGAATGCACAAACTCAAATTGTTGCTGTAAAACCTAGTTATCCTGGCGTCAGTATTGTTAATAGAACCTTTATATTTTTTTGTGGAACATGCCCACCGTCAATATAATAAAAATACAAATCAATATAAGAAGTCCCTCGGCTGGCAGTGCTTCCTAGAGCCGACTCCACACAAAAGCCGAACAGCCCGTTTTTGCGACCATTGGTAAACCCCCAGAATTGAACGCCATATCTGAGATGCGAATCCACAAGTGCAAAGTATACATCCCTTACAATGGCATGGCCCAATTCTTCACGAACCATCCTTAACGCATAACATGCTGAGGCTAGTTTTTTCCGCAAGTTATCAATATGTTCTTCAAATTTCAGTTTAGTCTATAAATAAACCCAAAAACTTGGAACATTCTTTATTAATAAATGATTCATCATTTAGATTTATGTTTGTGACCGCACACTTAAAGGAAATTATGTTTGTTTTGGAGCTTTACTTTGAGAATATCTCGACCAATCGTCTCTTCCAAGGTTACTTTATCCGTTCCTAGCCACAAAATGCGAATAATGTAATTGATGCATAATTGATGCATTAATGCTGATGTAAGCTAGGTCATTAACGTACATCAAAAAGAGCAGGGGACCAAGCACTGACCCTTGGGGTACCTCATGCTCAATGTTCTGTGTTGAAGATACACCACTGTGGCCCTTGACAATCTGTTTTCTGTTTGTCAAGTGAAACTAAAGCCAGCTCAAAGTGTTACCCCTGAATTCATAATGAGACAGTTTGTCGAGCAATATCTTATGGTACACACAATCGAAGGCTTTGGAGTTTTTATTCCCTTTGTAACCTAAAGCTTCTTACTTTTTTGTTTTAGTATTTTTAATGGGAAACTTTTATTCAACAATTCAGCAATTTTAATGCTAAAAAGATCAAGTGGGTCCGAAAATTTCACCATTGCACTCCGATCTATTCTTTGACATTCTGTTCTAAATTTATTAAAACTGAACCTGTTATAAATTTGTCCCCTTCTAATTAGAAGGGGACAAATTAGTAGAGTGCTACTTATAACTTATTTTGCCTTGTGTGGGCACCTCGGATTACAAGCTGAAATTTTCACAGAATGAAGGTTTTATTATATTAATTTAAAATTCGAAGGTAGTCAAAAATTAGAACGGGCAAAAGGGCAGTATACCTAAAAATCGAGATTATTATATGAACGTGTAGGATATTAATTTATGAATGTTTTCATATAAATTTCATCTACATTCTTGTACGAAATGTACTTTTTATCATTGAAATATGCAGATTACGTTGGCCCTTACGGCAAAATAAATTAAAAAATTTAAATATCTCTCTTCGAATCTGGGCAAAATCTGATTGAAATATCCTCATTTTTGTATTCACCTCGCATTCTCTCCGAAATGAAGGCTCAAATTAAAAAATTTTATTCTTGCAAAAAGTTTGCCTTAAGTATCTAGAATATATAGGTGCAAAAATACATTTTTTCTCTCAAATGGTAATGGAACAATAGAATTAAATGTAAAAAAAGTAATTTTCTTCTAGTCTTGACCGTCGGATCTCGCGCTGCCCCAGTGGTCTCGCATCTCACTTTTCTTCATAGCTCCCTCTCTCTCTCGCCTATTGTACAATGCAATACGTGGTTTTACACACTACGGGTTAGAATACTAATAATAATAATAATAGCCATTATTATTTGAATAAAGTCAATGAAGTCATTTTCGATTATACTGAAATTTATTTTTCCTATACGCTGACTGCTAGGCAATAAAACAGTAGAAAAAAATCATATACTTAATGCAACTGCTATTAAAAAAAGGACTAGCTTCTATTCAAAATAGAAAAACGCAAAATGTGAAAAAAATCATTATAATAACAAAATCTATTTATCTTCACTGTCTGTATCTTCTTCAGGAATAGACACAATGACTTCAATATTGCCTTCCAGAAATTTTTTTGCATGATCCTATGCAACCTATTTAATTTCTTCTACCTGTACAGGGTGTCCGGTTATAAATGTAACCCCCCTTTAACTTTTTTATTTACCCTCGTATAAAAAAATGTTAAGTACAAAAGTTCTTAAGGTCTTCATATAGTTTTCTGCGGTATTACTAGAAAAACAATTGAACATCGAAATTCTACTGTGCAAATTAAATTAATGTTTTTTTAAATGGGACACCCTGTATATTCTTTCGGATATCGGTAGAGCTCTTTAAGACGAGTTCAGAAATATAAGGTTTGTTGGGTCTAGCTATAATAGTTATCACGTGAATTGCAAGAATGTCGGGTATTTGAATATTATTGAACCCCTCTCCTAAATTCTTTATTTGGTGAGCTAGAAAAAAATGTTGTATTCAAAAGTTGTAGGTTCCATCAAAACCTTTTCTGCGGTGTTACTAGAAAAACAATTGAATATCAGAAAAGCTTCTGAAGGAAGAATTTTTTCTAGCTCACCAAATAAATAATTTAGGAGAGGGGTTCAGTAATAATCAGTTACCCGACATTCTTGCAATTGACGTGGTAACTATTATCACTAGACACAACAAACCTTATATTACTGAATTCGCCTTAAAGAGCTCTATCGATATACAGAAGAATATACAGGGTGTCCCATTAAAAAAAACATTAATTTAATCTGTACAGTAGAATTTCGATGTTCAATTGTTTTTCTAGTAACACCGCAGAAAACTGTATGAAAATCCCTACAACTTTTGTATTTAACACTTTTCTATACGAGGACAAATAAAAAAGTTAAAGGGGGGTTACATTTATAACCGGACACCTTGTACAAGCTTTAAAGCTTGTACACGTTGCTTCCATACAATCTAATAAAAAATTATTTGATTAAGATTTATGATGTACTTATTTAATCTAATAATAATTTACCTTTTTTACATCCACATGCAATAAATACTTTTACATCCACAACAGTGGAATTTATTTATCCACTCTGTTTTTAATAAAAAAAACAGTTAACGAAATTAGAGCACTCTCATAAAACGAATTTCAAGTTCGCAACTATAGTGCGGGATTTACCAATATTTTTGATAAGAAAACAAATTGCGAACCAATTGACAACAAATTATTATCCTCTATAGTCTCGAAGAAGCTGATACTAGGATTTTGTTGCATATACTCTCTGCTAAACATTGTATGTATATGACATGCATAGTGGACTCCAATGACATTGATGATGTACTTGTACTTCTGGTACATTTTAAAAATATATACTTCTAAAGAATTTGAGTAAATGTGGAAGAGGAAATTCGGTGCGATATGTGGCCGTTCATGATATCAACCTAGAGTAAAAACTTGCAAAAAAATTACCTGCATTTCATGCTCTAACGGGTTGTCATACAACCAGCCAGTTTTCAGGATTAGGAAAAATAAAATGTTGGAAAATTTATCTAAATTATTCCGATTATTTAGCCGGTATTGGGGTCCAGGAATTTTCAGATGTCATGTTCAATAACATAGAGAAATTTATCATAAAATTATTTTCAACCAATCCAAACATTTCGTCTATTAAAATTTTAAGGACACTATTGGCCTCTTCATCGCTAATTGAAAAGACTAGCCCCTACAAAAATAGTTTTAAATTTCACAGTCTGAGAGCACATTATCAAACTAAAGTGTGCTTCAGTTACTTAGAACCAAATCCCCTATAACCAGGGGTGACAGAATGCGGATGGAAATTTAAGGAGGCAGGTGATATCCAACTATTATACCCAATTTTAACAACACTTCCAGCATTTCCTTCGGATGCAAAAGTATTTATTGCATGTGGATGTAAAAAAGGTAAATTATTATTAGATTAAATAGGTACACGGTGATCATTTATAATGTCCCCCCCTCTTAACTTTTTTGTTTTTTGCATTAGACAAAAATGTTAAATACAAATGTTGTGCAGAATAATGTAAGCTATTTGCAAAAGACATTTATATATATACAAAGTGTTGCAGAAATGGGTGACAGCTTAAAGTTATATCTTTTTAAATGAAATACCCTGTATATTATTTTTTTAGAATCTCCTAAAAATCCTGAATATTTTTTCTATAACATGTCCTATACCTAAATGTATTAGTTTTCGACATATTCGCATTTTAACTAAGCGGTTACATTCAAAAATAAATATTCTAAAGTCTATTCAAATTTCATTTACGCCTGATGTAAACAAAAGCACATGTATGCCTGAATTGCACATGGTCGTACTTTACTAAATAATTAAAAAAGTGTAACTAAAAATGCTGAAACTAATCTAAAAAGTAATAAATTGTCAATAACTTCACCGTACGAAGTAGTATAAGCTTTTATTTCGAACAAACACTGTAATTACTTTACACAAAACGTCTTTTGCAAGCAGGGGAATCACAGCGAAAACTGAATTCGACCCTGGTCAAAATAACTGGGCGGAGTATCGAATGATTTATGACCGATTCACCAATAGGAACGCAAAACGGCCCTCTCTTGGCTGTTGTCGAGCACGTACTATTGTTTTCATGCGGCGTAAATGAAATTCGAATAGACTTTAGATTCCAGTTCTTAGGTGGCCGTGAATTAGACAACTACAATACGAGACCACTATTTAAAATGCGAATATGTCGAAAACTATTACATTTAGGTATAGGACATGTTATAGAAAAAATATTCAGAATTCTTAGGAGATCCAAAAAAATTAACAATATACAGGGCATTTCATTTAAAAAAATATAACTTTAACCTGTCACTCATTTCTGCAACATCTTGTATATATATAAATGTATTATGCAAATAGCTTATATTATTCTGCACAACTTTTGTATTTAACATTTTTGTCTAATGTGAACAACAAAAAAGTTAAGAGGGGGGGACATTATAAATGATCACCGTGTACAAAATAAAACTTAATCAAATAATTTTTTATTAGATTGTATGGAAGCAAAGCTTGTACAAGCTTTAAAGCTTGTACACGTAGAAGAAATTAAATAGGTTGCACTGGAAGGCAATATTGAAGTTATTGTGTCTATTCCTGAAGAAGGTACAGGCAATTAAGATGAATATATTTTGTTATTATAAAGATTTTTTTTACATTTTGAGTTTTCCTATTTCGAATAAAAGCTAGTCCTTTTTTTAATAGCAGTTGCATTAAGTATATGATTTTTTTTCTACTGCTTTATTGCCTAGCAGCCAGCGTATAGGAAAAATAAATTTCAGTATAATCGAAAATGACTTCATTGACTTTATTCAAATAATAATAGCTTTTATTATTATTAGTATTCTAACCCGTAATGCGTAAAACCACTTAGTGTATTGTACAATAGGCGAGAGAGAGAGAGGGAGCTATGAAGAAAAGTGAGATGCGAGACCACTGGGGCAGGGCGAGATCCGACGGTCGCGACTAGAAGAAAATTACTTTTTTACATTTAATTCTATTGTTCCATTACCATTTGAGAGAAAAAATGTATTCTTGCACCTATATTCCGGGTGTTTCTCAAAAGTGGCTCACCCCTATAACTTTTTTGTTTTCAGAGATAAACAAGTGAAATTCGGTGTGTAGGTATAGTATATAAATATGTATTTTTGACGTAGTCAATGGTTTTCTCAGACCCTTACTTTCTTACATTAAATGGAACACCCGGTATATTTTTACTTATTTCAATAGAAAATCACATTGTGAATACAATGACACCCCATTTGTCACTTTTTGGCATTTATCCTCCTAAAATTTTCAATCTAGAGTGCCGTTAATGAGTTAAGACGGTTAATTTTGGATCAAGTTGTCAGGGAAAAGTAGGTTCGATCGAGTTTTACGGACAGGTCCATTTAAAGTTTACAAAATCGTAATTATGACGTTTAATCGATTTTTTCAAATAGAACAAAGGTGGCTCATTACCATATCTAGAAATGGCATATTGTTACGAATAATTTGATACCACACAATTGATATTTTGAATCCAGTATCACCTTTGTTCTATTTGAAAAAGTTGACTAAACGTCATAATTACGATTATGTAAACTTTAAATGGACCTGTAAAGCTAATTAAAAGTAAAACTCGACCGAAAATTTTTCCCAGGCAACTTGATCTAAAATTAACCGTTTTAACTCATTCATGGCACTCTAGATTGAAAATTAAAAATTTAAAATTTTAGGATGATAAATGCCAAAACGTGACAAATGGGGTGTCATTGTATTCACAATGTGATTTTATATTGAAATAAGTAAAAATATACCGGATGTTCCATTTAATATAAGAAAGTAAGGGTCACTTCCTGTTGAACCGGAAGTCACAGAAAACAATTGAATATGTAAAAAAATACATATTCATATACTATAGCTACACACCAAATTTCACTTGCTTATCTCTAAAAACAAAAAAGTTATAGGGGTGAGCCACTTTTGAGAAACACCCGGTATTCTAGATACTTAAGGCAAACTTTTTGCAAGAATAAAAATTTTTGATTTGAGCCTTCATTTCGGAGAGAATGCGAGGTGAATACAAAAATGAATATATTTCAATCAGATTTTGCCCAGGTTCAAAGGGAGATATTTCAATTTTTTGATTCATTTTGCCGTAAGGGCCAACGTAATCTGCATATTTCAAACAATGATAAAAAATATAATTCGAACAAAAATGTAGATGAATTTTATATGAATAGTAGTAGTAGTAAACTCTCTATTGGCCTTTTTCGTGAGAAATTCAGCCAGAAAAGACCTCTATCCGGCTTAGTAAAAGCTGGGGCGACCCATCCCAGATTAGTTACACCTGATGGATAGAGATACTATTTTTTGAGTCCCCAGCATGTCGAGTATGTACTCCTGGGGCCTAAGACATATACTTGCACGACTTGTTTTAAGGTTCGAACACCACCGGCTGGACGATCACAAACATAAAAATCTGATGCTGGCACGGGCCTATCCCCGGCTGGACGTCCGAATCCTATTCGGGGAGTCTACACAGCCCCTGAAAGCCCCATGGGTCCCTAAACTAACATATATGTATATGAAGCTGGAACAAAATGGCGGATACCCGACACGTGCACACTCGACCGAAGACGAATCGGAAGTCCAATTTTATATGAAAACATTCATAAATTAACATCCTACACGTTCATATAATAATCTCGATTTTTAGGTATACTGCCCTTTTGCCCGTTCTAATTTTTCACTACCTTCGGATTTTGAATTAATATAATAAAACCTTCAATCTGTGAAAATTTCAGCTTGTAACCCCGAGGTGCCCACAAAAATCCATTATAGAAGGCTTTTACTGCGTTGGGCACTCTACTAAATATTTTTAGTTTGTTTAGTCTCTAAGGTTAAATATGCCAAGATAGCCTCATGATCCAATAAGCCCGAAGATGGAATCCTCGCCTCACAAAGCTGCTTATCCCAGAAGTTTACACAGAAATAATCAATTAAGGTACTTAAATTTCCAATAATGCGGGTAGGATCCATAATTAACATTTTAAAGTTTAAATATTGAAGCAAATCAATCAAAATTTGTGTCTGTATTGAGTAACTATCTAAGTAATTTATATTAAGATTGCCTGCCAACAGAATGTCTGTATTAAGTAAGAGTGAAACCAACATTTCCAACATATTCAGGAATTCATCAATTCTTCTCCCAGGAGGTCTGTAAATACACAAGAAATAGACATCGGTCATTCTATCATATATATGAGGACCATTACTGGAGACGACATATATAAATATAAGACAATAATATCTTGCTGGATCCTCCTTCAAAACGGCGATCTCAGATTGTAGGGAACAAAAGCCTGATCAGGTACAATGACGGCTCTAAGATTTAAGCCGGTACTAGGCATATATGGAGCGTGCCAAAATAAAAGTTAATATTTTGCTTTAAGACAACATAGCAATGTCATTTTGAGCAATGATTGGAAGACATTCATTATATACCGTACTGTACAGCTAGGAATCTGAAACAGCGGAACATATAATTGTGCCAGCCTTAGACACAATCAATTTTCGAAAAAGCTAAAATGGTACCACCCAAAATTTCCGAAACATTAATTGATGTACCCCGAAATCAAAAACAGACGACCTCCATGTTGAGGAAAGAGTTCATACAGAAATATAAAGGCAGATCTCATTTCTGACCGAAAGAAACTGCATTTGACCGCGCTAATTGCTAATAATATTACTTGAAAGTACTATTTGGCAACATTCAAAACCAAACCCTGAACATTTTAGAGCGACTCAGTTATCTTGAATCAACTATACCTAACTTTTCCTGGTTTGAAAGGCTGATTATTTGGTTACCTCGTCATGATATCGGCAGCAGACCTCGGCCTAGTGAAGGGCATCGCGGAATGAGGGAAAGTTTTTGGTTTAATGGGCGTGACGAGCATATGTTCAGTCCAGGAGGTTTCTAACGAAGGCCGTTCCAAACGCTCCACATCCACGTTGAGCGTTTTCTGCTCAAAGGGAACTGAAAACGTTTCTGGAGGTACGCTCTGCAGCCAGGAGAGGAGAGAGAGATCACTATCACTAAAACCTGAAATAAAGAGAATGTTATTTGGATTAGTTTCGATTACGGAATCCCTAGTTATTATAGAACACCTAAAAATATTTTGAAAAGTGGTTATGTCTACCAATTTAAAGCGAAAGCGGGTTGTGAGGACCAAGAGTTTAAAAATCATAGTAATGCGTAAACAGCGTTGGTTAATGTCCTTCTATACAGGATGATTCGTGAGAACATTTTAAGAAGGGGAGGAAGACTAAAGTATTGTCATTTAGGGCATCGTTCTAGAGCTACAGCATTCCGATTTTTGTTTTAATTAATTTTTAAAATAATTAAATTTGAATTTTCCTCAAATATATATTAACTATGTAATTTCTGAAGTTAATTCATTGTCTATCGGTCCATGATATCATCCTCGCATGAAGATTGACGCAAGAAACTAAATACAACTTTTTTACAATTTTGGCGACAATCGACAGTTAGGAAACCACAATTAAAAGAAAACCACACCTATTTTTTCTTAGATAAGACAAAAATCAGCTCTTTCATTTAGTCAATCCATACGTTGCGTGTTTATTATTCAATGAATATTATAACCCGTAATTAACAATAAATTATATGTCAAATCCTGCTATCAAGGAATAACAGGAATTATCGGAAGTAATTGCACAAGTGAATCAAAATTAACGATAATTTGGCATAACAGCATGTTGTGTAAAAACTGCATGAGTATATTTTCATAATTTAGAGAAAGAGCCCGACACCGAAAATATGAAAAATACCGAAAGCAGTTTTTCTAAGACAACACGCTCGAATGCAAAATTATCTGGTTATTTTGATGCACGAGTGTAATTCGGGGGAATATTTCCCGAATAAGGACATGGTTTAAAAAAATACATTTTCATTATTTTTTTAATACAAAAACGTACATGTAACTGTAAACAAAATAAAGAGAGGCAAAAATACGTTCTTTTTTAATCCGAAACGAGACATTTTTAATAATATATCTTGACTTTACTTTGATGTTAATTATAAATTATCGCTGCATCATAAGTTTACAATGGAATTGCCATAGATACGTACGATGCAATTATCGCCGTGCTCTTTCGGTTTCTACAGTGCAATTACCGCTGTAATTTTCCGATAATTGCACTGCTCTAATGGGATTTTTTAAACATGAAGGAAATATTCAATAAACTTACTTACCTACACTACCATCTAAAAGTCGAGAGAATGTCATTTCTTGGGTATGAGAATCGGCACTTCCGGTTGCTTTGGCTTGGCAGTAGTTAACACATGACTCATAAAGAATACCTATAAATGAAATAATATGATTTTATTTGAGGTAAACTGGCTCATGGTAGTATTGCCAAAATGGCTAGGGGTAGGAACACAGTTATGACTAATCATTTAAATGAAAATCCTGAGGCAACCAAAATTTATATTATTGCTGTGGTCAAAAATATATACAAATGTATAATTATAATAAAAGAGGAAAAACTTTTCTATTATAGATCTAAGCAAGAATCTTATTTTTAATCCAAAGTTTAGCTTCTTGAGAAATCTTAAAAAATATAACTTAATTCAGATTTTGATTGCAGGGTGTCTCAAAAATGTGAATTTTCTGACTTGCACAAGGGCATATTGTTTAAAAAGATCTGCCTCTTAAGAAAAAAATACCATTTGAGACACCCCGTAATCAAAACTTAAATTAAGTTACAGTTTCCGAGGTTTATCAAGAAGCAGAACTTTTTATGGAGAAGATGTTCTTTACGTATAATCAACTTTTTTTAAATCTTCATATTTTTGAGATACCCTGCAACCAAAGCTTAAATTAAGTTATAGTTTTCAAGGTTTCTCAAGAAGCCAAACTTTTTATTGCATAAAATCGAAAATAAAAAGTTTTTCCTCTTTGCCATTCAAATCGTGGACACACTGCATAAAAAGAAAAATATATTATTGGCAAGTTAATACACCACAATGCTACTTCATTATTTGCTATAAGTTTTATTATTTGATTTTAGGCATTGGAAAATGCTATATATGACACTTTATCGACAAGACCTGCCGACTAAAAAAAAAAGATACAAAAATTTTGCTAAAGCATCATATTTGTCTACCTTAGTGAAACATCAAGCGAAATAGAATCTGATATTAAAACATTTCTTTACAAAGACTAATCATATTCCTCCTGAAACTATCGGATTTTTTGTTCAGATTCTGATATCTGTATTCTTGTGGCGGATTCATACCAAATAGTTCTCAGATGAATAGGACCTCTTCGATCCGGATCTCAGGATCTAAATTGACAGAAACTCCTGATTCTGGTTGATTCAGATTCTTCAAGCATCCAAAATTTTTGTAAACTTCGTTGACCTTTTCTAAGGTCTCAATTTCGGTTTAAATCAGGTCTTGTCGATGTTGTATCAATGTGTCATATCTCAATAATTATTGTGATTAAGTGGAACATGTGAAACAACTACTAATTCAAATTTCAAATCAAATTAATTTTATTCACTATAGATCACTATTACATGGCATAAAATTAGTCATAAAATAATTAAACTCCACAATTAAATGGTTATTGCATATGTAAAATTTAGGTGGTATAGGTCATAGGTGATGATTACTAAGAAATTAGAAGCTATGCTAGAATTTTAAAATTATAACAAATATGTATTTGTAAAATTTAACATATGATGTATATAACGTCACCTAAAGCAAGCCTCTCACCCCATTTATAGTACCTTGAAAGGAGAAAAAATAATAAATTGTGGTTTGATTGATCTCCAGTAGGGAATGGCACTGATGTGGTAGGAGATGAGTACCATAGGAACATTTATTGTGTTGGTATACACGTCGTAAAAGATATTTTTTGCAGGAACTATTTAAGTTTCTTCCTATATTTTTATGTGAAGGATTCCTCTTTGAGGTAATATGGTAGGTGGTTAAAAATCATGGTGCAAACATAGTGTCTGCGTATCCAGGGTTGCGTCATAGTTCATGACGTCATATCAGTTTTGAAGCATGTATTAGATTGATTCACAAGTACGCAGGGACAGCGATCACTTTAACTGCGTCCAGTTTCTATTTCGTACCAGTAACATAGGTTGCTTGAAGCTTAATATGGTACCTAATGATAATATCTGGAGCTCCAATATCAATATTTCAATTCTAGATGAATTTCAAATATATATTTGATAGTTCTACGCATGAGGATGGCACGATAAAATATTAGCATGCTCAGCTTAACCTACGTCCGTGACGTTACATCTCCGTCGCACTCGATTGATTCGCGTCTACCTACAGCAATTTTGAGCCTTCACGCATGCGTACGTGCTAATTCATATACTTTTCAAAGTTGTTGTTTTGGGCATGGCCTTGGGTTAGTTTTGTATGGCTGCGCCCCCGGAACGAGGAGGGCCATGGGTGAAGTGAAATATTGGAACAACACCCGGCTGCTGCCAAATGCGCAGGTACGAAGGTCGAAAATTTGTTGTAGGTAGACACGAGTACTCGATTAACGGTAACTTAAAAGAGAAAGATTGGGTATGACACAATACTCCATTCCCGATATACAGACTATATCATATGGTGATTTTTCATAAAGTGCTGGGCAATATTTGAGGTGAGCCAGATTTCTTCCATGTCCTGAAAGTTTGTTCATGGTTGTTCTCATATTTGAATAATTGTGTAACGGAATATAAGTTAGTCCGCTTCACTAAATTCTGTTTAATTATTGATATTCGATTTACGGGATATGAATCGCCAGTGACATCTGTTCGCAAATGGGTATATTTCGTGCAACTAATTATTTAAGAAGAACAGGTACGCTGGTTTATACCTACAATTTGCGGATTCGTGTCGCTGTAGATTTCTATATTGAGTAGTGACATCTATTTGGGGATGGGCTTATCTCATGTAGTGGGTAATTGGAAAGCGTAGATCGCTATTTAATATCTACCATTTATGCATTTAATTTAATACGGATTACTATATTTAGTATATTTTTGATCTTGAAACATTTAATTCATCTTGCATATAGTTCGCTATTTTTTTCATTTTTTGAATACATAATTAATAATTGTTTCTGTTCGTTTAACTTACAACTTCAATAATCTTAATTTTTTAGTGACCGTTCGGTAAAAATACCGATTTATTGGTGAATAATTTCGTCTCTCATTGGTCAAATTCGTGTAATTTGATAGAGGTTTAATCCAAATTTACAAGAACGTAATTATTTCATCGTTTAGCGGTTACACACATTGTTTTACGTATTTCCATGAATTGAACAGTATTGTTTGGGAAATTCTTGGATTCTATATATTCCTGTGAAGGTAGTAAATTGAATTTTCAGTAGAATTTTCCCTCATAATATTGCTGGTTTAATATTTTTTCTTTTCAGGCTTATTTCATTAATATTTCCGTTTATTTGTAACATCAAGCATATAATTATTAGCACTTGCCCTGTCGGTTTCAACAATGATGTATCGACATTAATTTGCATTTATGAGGGGTTGAGCTCACATGTGTAAATTTACCTGGTTTTTTTCTTTATCTTTTATCTTAATTCATATCTCAATGCGAGATAGTGATTACCTTGTCGATATCTTTAATTAATTGAGGTGTAATTACACTCAATTATCGTTTATGTGCCAAGGGCCATATAGAAGAGTAATAGAAATTACTTATTTTGAGTTATAAGACTCGTTTATAAAGAGGTTGTACCTCTATTTTTCTATCTATCATTAAATTCAAATTATCTTTTATTTAAATTTACCGAGAGCCACTGTTTGGAACGTAGTTCCATCATTTTCTTTTGAATTTTAAATTTCAGTCATAATTTTCTTTGAATTTCATGTCTTAAAGTAAAGAAAAAGAATATCTTGAGTAACAGTAGCTATTTATAACTTTTCTTAACCGTAGTTATTTATAAGTTTTGCTCAACTTAAAATTGTAATTTGAGTTTTTGTTTATACCTGCTTTAACCGGTAAATTTTCAAATTGTTGATTACTTCCTCCTGGGAAGTCGTCTAACTGAGGTCCATAGGATATTTCCCTGAATAATTTTTTAGTTGGCGATATACATTGGTCTAAAATTAGGTTATTTTCTCTTCCATCAGGTGTCGGTCCACATCGCCATAGCAGACCGATAGAAGGAGCCGATACTCGGCCAACCTTTAAGTCCTAGATCACCTCAAGTCAATTGATCTTGGGAATAGGCAGAAGCAGGTTCCAGTAGAAGTCCCAATACGGTTGCATGGTTACAGGATAGTTGGGCAAGCTAAGTATTAGCCAATCAGATGAGAAATAAGACCATTGTTTTCGTCTCTTTCATTAATTTTTTAAATCTTTTACATTAGTTTTAATTCTCATTGCTAGTCAATTTATTGAAACTTATATATCAGATAATTTAAATTGTAATTTATTTGTATTGATAATCCTTATTTTACATGATACCATTATAACTCATATTTGTAAATTAATTATTAAATTAATGTAGTATTATTTTAAAATTTTCTTGTTTACTTTATTGAAAGATCGAGTTCGGTAAGACGCGAATTTTTGATATTCTTATCTTTACAGTTATTGATCTTTAACTGTTTATACTCAGTTTGCATTGTCTCTCGGAACTCTGGGGCCCAAAATATAATTAATAAAAGAGACAACTGACCCCTTCAGGGAAAACGAATCTCATACTTACTTAAATTAAATAACTTAACTTTCGCTACAATTAGTGTTCAACTAAATTTATCCTCACAAATTGGCGACTGAGCAAGTATTTCATTATAAGTGACGCCCAATTGATCAATTCATCACAGTTGAATATGTACATGCCTGTCACCGTGTGTATTTCGTCTTTTCTAAAGGTCTCTACATGATATCAGTTGTTTTAGATCAATTTCTGAGCATTAAAAACACTCTATCCATTTTAACTGTTTGCCCTCATATAGATGTGTGAATAAGCATAATATGATATTAGCAGTGCTGATAATGAATCAGTATTTTTTTATTTGTGTAGGCCATAGTAGACTTGATTTAGTTTGTAAATAAATGCTCCTTGTGGTCCCCATTTAACTTTCGAGTTAAGATATCTCCGAAAAACTTGACAGTTTGTTCAATTCATTATTATCGAGGCTTGGTGGCTGCGTTCTGTAGAAGTGAAGCAAAAGCATCTTAGTTCCGTTTATTCATTTGTTCACAAACTGCTCTTACTCTTTCTTCGGTTTCCACTTCATATTCTTCAAAAATACGACCGATGTATAGTCTGTAAATTTTACTGTTGTTCCAGAAAGCTCTAAATCGTTTACGAAGAGGATAAACAATAAATGTGCCAGCATTGATCCTCGTGTAGCTCCTCTCCGAGGAGCATCCCAAACCGTTACCAACAACTCTCCTTTCTCTTGGGAATGGCATTACAACGTGAAGAGCAACAGCTAATACCGATCGTATGAACTATTGTCCTACAAAATCTAGATTTTCAAAGGCTCTGGACAAGTCAAAAAACAGCGTGACCATAAAGACTGATTTGTCCAGGACTCGGTAACATACTGATGTTTACGTTCACAATTTTAGTCGGTTCGACTAATGCTCGATTCGTTGCTGGTTGAAGGTGATTATCGTAAGATTTATTATCTCGTACTTATAAAATTATGACGAGTTTTATTTGGTGTTTGGACTAGCTGTGTAAGTTTTTCTAGTTCATTCTTCGAAAATTGCATCTCTTGTATTCCATGTATATTTGTTTTGACTTTGATTTTTCCTGGACAAGTTGAGGGTATTGGCCTTCATGAAGTTTGGAATGCCATATGTTTCTTATGCTTTACAATTTTTCCAGATTTTGTGCCTTATTTTTGAGGTCGCATACATTATTGTCGAATTTTTTAGTTGTCGGAGAATTTTCGGTTATATCTCCCCGATTTATTCCTGATAGAAAATCACGTTATGGTTCCATTGGGAGGCATGTATATGTTGACTATGGCCAATTCGCCAGCCTATGTCAGTATATATACTATACCAGAGGTTTCGAAGTGCGCTGATCTTTTCCCGTTATATATGGAAGAATCCCCATATTTATATTCTTTTCAGCCATAATATCACAACATGGATTCCACCAGGCCCCCAACTCATAAAATATCCGGTCGCTAGCAATCGCAGGCGATTTAATTTATTTACCAGGTTGAGATGGGTCAGGTTGAGTTGATCTGGTTTGTCAGTTGTTTGTCTGTTTCTGTTTGTACTGGCTTGGTATTTAAAAAAGAGCTAGATGAGTTTGACGAGTTTCTGTGTTAGTCACTTCATATTTATTTCCTTGTTGTGGTTCCATTATTGTTTCACTCTCCGTTTGCGTGGATTTTATGGATATTTAAATGCAGTATTTAATTAGCTGCCATTTGCCTAGATTCGATATTGTTGTGCCAGATTCATATCTCAGAGACTGTTATTTGTTGGTATTTCGTCACCAAACGCAAAATCTAAAGAATAGTCAGATGAATGTTCAGACATTTGCATCCTGTCATACCATTAATAAAAAAAAAATAAAACAACTGTAGCAATATTCACATTAATAAGTTTTAAATGAAAATTTCAAAAGAAGACAAATAAAAATTGGTTGAAAGACAAAATCTTATGTTTAAAAAATAAACCACACATTTTTTCGCAACTATTTCAATAATCTTTGTCTTACCATGTATAGGGTGGCTCGAATTCGAGTCTATGTATGGCGAACTCGAAAACCGTAAGAGATGCAGTGTCGGACAAATTAGGGAAAAATTGCGCATATAGGTGCCTAACAATATGCCGTTCAGAAAGTGTTAAAAAATTCCGAGATATCCACACAAAAAAAGCGAAATATTGAAAAATCGTTTAATTTTTTTTCTGAGCTTATTTCAAAACGAATTTCAAATTGAATTGCACTTTCGCATTGCCACTTTTCCGTTAACTTCCTTTTTTTAAATGCGAACTTTAATTTTTTTATCGTTTTTCAGATGATATTGGCGTTATTAATTTTTCTTATTTTATTTTATTTTAAATTTTTCTTTGAAATTGCTTATTTTTCTTTGGCATAATTTTAAATAGTTTCTTACTTTTGAAGTTTTCATGTTCTATAAAAATGTTGTTATCTGTCTTAAATGGAAAATTTGAGTTTTTATTTTTAATAAAAACAAAAATTAGTAAAATGAAATAAAGAGGTTTGTTTATCTTTTACCCCAAAGCAAAATGAATAATTCAAAAAAATAAAAATTTAAATTTAAAAAATAATAAAAAAAAGTTCGTATTTAAAAAAAGACACGTCGGATCCCAAAATGCATACCACTGTTGAACAGAGCGAAAAAAGTGGCAATACAAGAGTGCAATTCAATTTGAAATCCGCTTTTAAATAAGCTCAGGAAAAAAATAAAACGATTTTTTAATATTTCGGTTTTTTTTTTCGGGTATCTCCCGAAATACTCGGAATTTTAATATTTTCTAAACGGCATATTGTTGGGCACCTAAATGCGCAAGTTTGCCTTAATCTGACCGACACTGTATCTCTTACGGTTTTCGAGTTCCCCATGCATAGACTCGAAATCGAGCCACCCTGTACGCGAAGTTATCAATATAAAAATGCATACCTTTTATTACTAGCTGTATCAGTCTATCGTTTCGTGAACTCGCATTGGCGTTACTGTCTGTATTTTTCTTGTCGCCGGGCAAAAATTCGGCCACCAAGGGATACACTTCTCTAAAGCATTGCACCCTCGCGTTCGACGGATTCCAGTCTTTATACTGAAGATGATCAGTAAGCCTAGAAAGGAAAACAATCAATCAGAAATTAAAGTCAAGATATATGTCGCTTATGTCTATATTGGGCTTGATTGCTTTCTATGCTTTTTCACAAAGATAGATGCTTTCATAAGAAATGTACGGTAAAAGACTATGTATTTTAAGTAACTGTATACCAGAACATAATATTAATTAGCAGTAGATAAGATAATTACAAATTTTGTAAATTTATTAGCACCTCACAAAATTTAATATGCTTACAAAGTGATCTATGTAAAAAGAGCAGAATATTTTACTATCATTGTTGACACCCAATGTTTTGTTTCTCTACCGTCTTAAAGAAAAAGCTAGAAATTCGGTTTTATTAATTTACAATCAATTCATTTTCTGTGCGCTATTTATAGAACTCGTCTAGAATTGGATTTGCACGTCAAATATTTCCATCCAGTGACGGACCTGTAAGGACAATTATTGAGGTTTCGTCCGCACATAGTGTTAAAAATAACCCGAATTCAAGACCATTTATTAAAAAAGGCAGGGCAATGAGGGACGGCTATGCCAAACGTTTTCCAGCTTAAACTGGGTGTTTAAATTATACTGGTTTGGTTACTAACCTTGGTAGAGTTAACAGTAAACACAAATTCGAGTAGTCTTCTTTGGTGGGGCAGTATTTCTCTAACTCGTTCAACACTTTTACAACTTCTTCAACTGCATTGTCGACACTTGATCCCTGAACGTTAGCTTCCGATTTTATACACAGCAGCTCAATGTACTGAAAATGAAGAAATACATACAAATGAATAAAACAGAACGTTTGCTACAGCCGAAATAGTAGACATTTACCGTAACAAGGAAAACATAATTTACCGTAACAAGGAAAACATACGAAGTGGATGCAAATTGGAACATTCTTAATAGTATATTATAAAATGCGGAAAGTTCCTTATTTAAAAAACTACTTACTATACGGAATTTGGATCATAAGCAAATAGCTTTGATGAAACTAGTGGTGTAATGATCACTTCCGCAATTTTCGACACAAGTATACAATATTCAGCATTAAAGAAAATTGTTATGAATGTCTGAAACTAGTCAGTATGCTCCCTGCTAAAAACGATATGACGAAGATTTTGAAATTGTGGTAGTTTTTAAAACGTCTGTGTTTTACATAAGGATGGGAAGGCAAATGAGATACAGTTTAAAAAAAAAATCCGGCCCTTCGTTTCATCGGGACTAATCGATTAATCGATTATGTATAGTACATAATAATATGTACCTACAGGACAACTTGTAATTGTACTACATTATGGGAGAATCCTAAGAAATTGCAATATGTCAATCTACCAAATCCCCCTTCTTCTTGATTTTACGAATCTTTACTGCACCTGTTCTGTCTCAAAATAATTATCTGCCGATATTAATAAAAGCAATCGCTCATCTTGTAACATTTATCTTCAACAAAAATTACTCAAAATAGATTTTGTTTTGACTGGTTTATTAAGTATTAAAATCATTTAAAAACGTACTATCCTACATGTTTTATTTGTATATAAGAAGTGAACCTGGAAATCTTTTTATCCCTATGCATTTCTCTTATTGGATACTGCGACCACATTGTTTGCAGTATATATAAGTGCAGATTCGTCCAGTGCCTTATATTTCTTAACCAGGAGATATGTTTTCCTGTGATTCGTCTCTTGCCTTCGCTCTTTCATTGGACAATCAAATGTTGAAGCTGGTATTTGGAGCCCCTCATAATGTGTCCGAGGTAAGCTGTCCATATATTTTTTGATTTTGTTAAAGAATTCAAAATTACTCCTCTGAGAACTTCATTTGTTACTCTCGGAATTCCTGGTATTTCTCGGTCGCTATTGTTTGCAATATGAATGAGTGTAAATTCGTTCAGTGCCTTATATTTCTTAACCAGGAGATTTTTTTCTTAGGATTCCTCTCTTGCCTTCGGTCTTTCTTTCAATCGATTGTTGAAGCTGGTATTTGGAGCCCCTCTTAATGTGCCCCCCCCCCCTCCCCCCCCTTAAATACGTCAAGCGTTGACTCAATATTTTTATTCCTTTCATTCATTTATCATGTAATATAACCGCTCCGAAGTTTATCTCTTTATAATATGAATCAAGCATCGACAGCCACGCTTTCAATAGTTTTATTCTAGTTTTGTTCTTCTATTAACTTATCGAGTCATTTGATTTAATTATTGTGGCAGTTCATTGCTACATATTATTATCGCTACATTTAAAGTCGGTGCAGCTATTAGCGCACGCATACCTAGTGGTAATTAGCTTAGTTAACGTCAAAGTGATCACAACGGTTAGTAGTATTTAAGGCATTTAGTTGCAAGGCATACAGAACCGAGTATTAACAACTGAATTGGTCTCCGCACAATCTTCATATTGTGCTCTGTTTATTTCATCAATTACTTTAATAGCCATTTAACATTTTACTCCACATAGATTGTTGTTGTGTTTTCAAAAAAGAAGAACTTAGTAGGAAATATAATGTTCCTTAAATTTTAGATTGTGTTTTCTTGATAAGCTAATTGATTAATGATTGATTTAATAAGCCAACCTATATTCTCGTTTTCTTGTTGGTTTGAATTTAATAATAATAATAATAATAATAATAAAAATGCTTTATTTGCTCAGTTACATTTAAAATGTTTAGCATTGTCAAATAAAAGAAAATATATAAATATTATATGGAGGGTACAACCCAAATTGACCTAGTTAAATTAAAATTATATAAGGTACATTTAAATGTATAAATATTAAAATATATAGATACAGATTAAAACAGATTAAAACATGTCTATCATACAAAAATATAAAATAAAGTGAAGCAAATCACAAATGGTACGAAACTCAGACAATGGACAAACATGTATAAAATTCCTCAAGATTATACGGGCAGACATCCAGGATTAAGGCTTTTACATGATGTTTAAAATTTGTTAGGGGAAGGCTTTGTGTAGCTGGAGGCAGAGAGTTAAATAGCTTTACTGAGTTGACTTTAAAGCTCTTATGAGTTAAAGTTAATCGATGTTGTGACATCAACAAAAGATTGTTGTGTCGAGTGTCATATGTATGTCTGTCCCCAACTGTAATGAATTCAGATTAGTGTGTTTTTATGTATAATAGACATTGATAAATATACAAACCAGGCATTGTTAAAATTTTCAATTGTTTGAATAAAGGTCTACAGCTGTCAGTCGAATTTTTATTACACAATATTCTTATAGCAGTTTTCTGCATTTTAAAAACCTGCATCCAGTCTGTCGAATTACCCCAAAAAAGAAGGCCATACGATAGCTTTGAATGAAAAAGACCCATGTATGCAGTCCAGCTGACCTCGGAGGGAGCCATTCCTGAGATTCGACGCAGAAGATAGAGAATAGAAGAAAGTTTGCTCAACAGCTGACTAATATGGGGCCTCCAGGTCAATCTGCTGTCAATCCAAACGCCAAGGAACCTCACATGACTTGTCTCCCTTTCTTTGAGGGAGAAGGAGACAAGCTCAGTTTTGCCCATGTTAAGACACAAGTTATTATCTGCAAACCACATGAGGAGATCATCAGTTGTTAAGCCCGCAGCTGCTTGAAGTTTTGAAATATCTTTACCACAACTAAGAAGTGTGGTATCATCAGCATATTGAATTACTCTGTGGTCTGACATGTGAGCTGGAATTGACATACAAGACAAACAGCAGAGGCCCCAACACAGACCCCTGTGGCACTCCCGCACAAACTGGCAGAGACAATGAGGTGTCGCCCCCATGCTCAACAAGCTGTGCCCTGTCAGAGAGGTAGGAGTCAATAAGTCTCAGAACATTGCCCCTCATACCATAGTGCACCAGCTTGCTCAGCAGGATATGATGAGCCACACAGTCAAACGCCTTTGAGAGGTCGCAGAAAATCGCTGAAATATTTTCACCATCCTCAAAGTGCCCAACTATGTGACTCACCAGCTCCGCAAGAGCATCACTGGTAGACCTTTTCCTTCTGAACCCAAACTGCAATGGGGCCAGAAGTTTATGTTTTTCTAAAAAGTTTGAGATCCTATTACTCAAACACATCTCTATTGGTTTCGACAAGACTGGTACTATTGATATGGGGCGATAATTACTAGGATCACTTTCATTCCCCTTTTTGAAAATTGGTCTGATTTTACTAAGCTTTAACTGTCTAGGGAAATCACCTGAAAGAAAGCACTTATTAATTATAATGGACAGTGGAATGGCAATACCATCCTTTAGTTGTTTTAGGATTTTATTGCTAAGGTTATATATATCCAAGGCAGAACTGTTACTAAGACTATTTATGACCGTAAGAACCTCTAGGGGGTCAACAGGGTTTAAGTACATGGTTGAGCTGATGTTGATGTATTGTGAGGTTATTATCGAAGGATCTAGCCCTGAATTTGGAAGATGAGCTGTGATAGATTGAGAGACATTTATAAAGTATTGGTTAAATTCTTCTGCTGTACTGGAAGAGTTAAAATTTATTGTCTTTTTCTTAGTTTTAGATTCTTCAATAATACTCCAAATAGCCTTTGACCTATTAGGATTGTTTTTTATCTTTTCAGAATAATAAAATTGTTTTGCATCGCAGATTTTTTGCCTATACTGCCTTTTCAATATGTTAATATTATCAGTGAGGTCGATATCTTTATTTTGTTTATTGTAGGATGTTAATAAATTAAGGTGATCTCTAATATTTTTGAGATTATTATTAAACCACTTTTGTTTTCTATTTTTGATATGTACGGTTTTTGACTTTTTTGGAAAGCAGTGTTCAAAACAAGATATTAAATATTCAAGAAGGTGTCAAAAGCTGTGTTAACATCTGAGTCTTCTTCAAGAAGCATTGGCCAGTTGAAGCCTTTTAACATATTTACACATTTTACTATATTATCTTTACAAAACGGTCTAAATTTCACAACAGAGGTTTTATTGATGTCACACATAAAGAATTTCTGCCTGCTCTCAATGGCCATATGATCAGACATATAGATATCAATTAAGGAATATTTACAATTATTTATGTCATTTGTAATACAGTTGTCTAAGCAGCTGCTCTTACATGACTTACCAATTCTCGTGGCCTCCCTAAGTAAAAAATTAAAGCCATAGGATTTTATCAAATGTGTAAATTGGTTTGAGACCTGATTGTCCTCCAGTATATCTATATTGAAATCTCCATAAATAAATATACTCTTTTTATGGTGGCTAGATAACTTTAAAAAGATTGAATTTAAGATTTCAAAAAATATAGTTATGTCTGAGTTGGAAGATCTATATATACATAAAACAATAACATTTTGATTTTTTAGTTGGATATCAATTGTACAAACTTCTAAACACTTTTCAGTGGAAAAAATGTCAATAAATTCAAGCTTTTTTACCATGTTATAGTGATCTTTGGTGTAGATGAGTACTCCGCCTCCTCCTGATTGGGACCGACAGAAGTAATTCGCCATGGTGTAGTTTGGCAAAGAGTAATTTTCAATAGCCTCTGGAGTTAGCCAATGTTCACATATACAGATAAAATCATAACACTTATCTGCTATTTGAAGCTCCAATTCGTCTAATTTATTTGCTAGGCTTCTAATATTTAGGAACAGGCTGGTTACTTCCTTTTTGATTTGTTTGCCTTGTGCAAGTTGTTTGGTTGGGGAAGTTAATTTGCGTGCTCGGCTGATTGTTGGGAAGTAATCGGTTGCGTTTCTGGAGGAACTGTCTTCTCTGTCTGCGACAGTTTCCTCCTTTGGGCAAAAAACTTGGATACAATGGCCCCATCAGGCCATATTTCTCGTTTCCAAGCGTTCCGGAAGTTATCCTGCCGTAGTGTTACCTTCATTGATCTATATAAGGTTGGGTATTTTGAGGGGTGATCTTCGCAAATTACCTCAGGAAATTGTTTTGCTAACATCCTCCTTAAATCTTCTGGATCAGTATCAGGCTTAAGTCTAGTGACATGCAGCGACACAACTTTCGGAACTCCTCGTATCTCCGTGTCTTTCTCCTTGCCACCTACAACGCACCTTCTACGTCGCTTCCTTTGGACATTTATCCATTGGGGGTCATCTTCTTTTTTTTCGGGGCCTAATTGTTGGATATTCTGCACAATATTGTGTGATTGTGCTTCCAAAATCGCTGCACTTACGGCCTTCGAGTTTATAGGAAAATTCTGATGATAAGGATTGCCTTCTTTTTGTTTGTTTTTATTTTGCAGAACACTAGTGACAGTTGACAGCTTCGAATTGGTGGATGTTGGGTTGCCTATCAATGGTTTTTCTGGTAAATTATTCTGCTGCGCAACAAATTGATGCCGCTTAACCACTTCAGCAATGGAGGGATTTGCCGTTTTTGACATATCTGGCAAATCGGTGTTGACGTTGACAGGAATGACGGGGGCCCCATTGGCGGAAGGAGTAGAACTGTTTACCTTTTGGGGCTGACTTCCAATATGCTGTACATTTTTCCATCGCTCTTCGTAGTTAGTAATTACGGTTTTTTGGAGGCCAACTGTGTATTCCAGTGACTCAAGCAGTTTTTTGGACATTTCATATTGGCGCTGGATGCATTCCAGTTCCTTTTTAAGCAGGATTTCGTTCTGGTTGGTGGGATTTCCCTCTGAATGTTGTGATTTGAGATTGTAGTTAGCTAGTTGGGATTTTAGATTTAAGATCTCTTCTTCTTTGGCTGAGAGAGCTTCACTAATCACTTTGTTGATTTCTTCATCTCTGACTGTTTTAGCACATGCTGCACAGTGAACTAAGCTTTTACTAGCACTAACGACCGTCAGACCCGTAATTCTAAATGCACAGGATTGGTGGTATACACACTTACATGAATTGCACTTAATCACAATTTTTTCGACGTTCGATTTACAATATTTGCACCTTTTTATGTTAAAGTCCGAATTTTCGTCTTCACCAGGCGCCATATTGTTTTGCTCTGTAGGAAGCACCTTTTTTCGTACCGATTGATTTAATGAGCCGCCCTAGCCACCCTACACAACACCAGCAGAGCTTTTTCCATTTAGTTGGCTAGAACTTGGCTCAAACGGCCCCACTTATAGGGGCCGGGCATTTGCAATACAACTCTCCGGGGCTAGGTTCCTTTCTAATTAATTGAAAAAAAAATCTTTACTTTCATTTTAAATTCAATGAGAAAAACGTGTTGCAACTATAAAGTTTCCTGGTTATTTTTAATTTTATAACATTATATTTTTGTATATACAGGATGCTCTATTTTTGGTAGACACCCGTCAGCTTTCTAAATTTAAATGAAATACCTTTTATAACAGTATGGGTCTATGACGCAACGTTTCGAATATATTGAAGTTTATCTTCAGTATTAAGCCCATTTTTGAATTGACATATCTAAGGCATTCAAAAATGTATTTAAATTCTACTTGCGCCAAAAAAGGACAAATATGTTGCTTTACTTACTTTTTAGTTCCTAAATTTGTATGTTAAAGAATAATGCTCTGTTGCCATATTTCAAGGAACATTCATTTCTTGATTTTTTAAAGTAGTTCCGTGTGTATTTTGTTGTCAGCTTTAAATACATCATTACAAACAGAGGTCAACGATATATAACAAGGTGGGACTATGGCTCGCCATTTCGGACTTACTGATTTTTTCAAACCGAAACACCTATAAATTGTGGCATATCTGGATAAAACATAAAAAGACAAATCCACTGATATATAACAAGATAGGGTTGCAAGTAGTAGGTTCGAAATTATAGGCAATCATCTTCTGTATGTAACCTATCGTTGAACTCTATTTTTAATGATTTATTTAGAGCTTGAAATATGTAATATGGCATTATTATTAATCAGAAAAATGTAGGTACTAAAAAGTAAGTAAAGCACATATTTGTCTTTTTTTTTTGGTGCAAACAGAATTTTAAAATATTCTTGAATGCCTTAGATATGTCAATTTAAAAATAGGTCTAATACTAAAAATAAACTTAAATATATCCAAAACGTGGTGACCGTACTGTTATATATATTAAGACTCCAACTTCTAAATTTAATGACAAGACCAAGATGACAAACTATAAGCTTGATCACTAATTTTATCAAAATATTGGATAAGATATGAAAGTTTGTCTTGATAGACAGTTTGCATTTACAAATGGAGCATGATAAAATTTGGTAGTGGATGGCACTAGTAGCATATATGCTAGTTAGAAGACACTAGCTGTCTTTCTAGATTTGGCAAAGGCGTTTGACACGGTGCCGCATACAGCCTTACTGGTAACGATTGCAGGGTATGGGGTCCGTGGCTACGTGTTAAATCTTTTTAGATCATATTTGTCAGACAAAGAAAAAAATGTCAAGCCGAATGTTTTTTTGAGTGAATCCAGTAGAGTTCGAATATGAATACTGTAGAGTACAGTACTGAGTTCAATTCTGTTTGTGACTCATATAAACTCGCTTCTTAATAAGGTTGGGAATGAAGAATGCAGACCTCAGTCAGGTAGTGTGAAAATATGGGAGTCAGATCAAAATCAAGCGGAAAGGAGAAAAGGCGTAGTTAAATAATAGTGGGATTCTGCTAAACTTGTTCTCAATATTAACAAAACTAATTATATTGCCTTAATCACCCCATAAAAAAACTGAATAATATGAATGAATGAAAGAATAATGAGAATAGTGACATAATAAAAGAACTCAAAAATGTTAAATATCTGGAGATTAATATTGATCAAAACGTGAAGTCGAATTTTCACATAGAAAAGATTAATCTTTAAAAGGCACTTTCCAACTTCATATCAACATAATACAGGGTATTCCAATTAAATTATGAATGTTGATGGGTGTTAACGTAAAATAGAGTATCCTGTATAGACAATAATATAATATTATAAAAATGTAAATAAAACCAAGACGCTTTTATATGAAAGTTTTTATAGTTTCCTAGGTAAGGTAGTGGTCCTCATAAACGGGCCACCCTATACAGAGTGGCTCGAATCGAGTCTATGTATGTAGGGAACTCGAAAACCGTACGAGATACAGTGTCGGATATCTCCGGAAATACTTGGATTTTAAAAGATTCTAAACGGCATATTGTTAAGCACCTAAATGCGCAATTTTGCCATAATTTGACTGACACTGTATCTCTTACGGTTTTCGAGATCTCCAATACATAGACTCGAATTCGAGCCACCATGTACATACAAGTAGATATTAAAAAATACACCACCATTTACCTTCTAAACTAAGATCGGTTCTTTGGCAACACCTTGCTAGAAGATGTCACTTTCACCATTGATAGTGAAACTTACCTTGTGCTTAAGTATAGCGTAGCTAAACTTGCGCATGTCAAAAGTTTTGAGCGCCTCCAGAGGCTGTATGAACTCCAGCACGTCATCCCATTGTCCGTCTAGAATCAGCTGTCGCAGGAACAGCACGTCATCGCTGTAGTTTCCGTTGATGACGCCCGTCTCTCTCTCGAGGCTGAGCTGCGTTATGTGCAGCTCTCTGTTGTGCAGGAACTCGAGCGCGAGGCGGACAACGTCCTCCTCGCGCAGGGTCAGCCGCGCCGACGGCATCACGTAGCGGATATGTAATCTGCAAGTGAGGATAGATAAGAATATATAGTCTAGGGAAAGTTTACTAAATAAAATATAAGTTACCGCACTTTCAAAGCACGCGAAATCGGCTAGACCCCTTCCTCTCGTCCCGCTCGAGGAGTCAGCCTCTGCCGATGCATACGCACAGTTGTTCATGGTATTTGAAAGTACAAAGTACAAAGTTTACAGAATATGCAGGTGTCTGCGGCACGCTTGTAATCTTAATGCATCAAAGTTCCGTCAGTTAGGGGCAACTTATATGTTTATTCTGTAAACTTTGGTATAGGACATAGGATGTAAGTATATAGGTACTTTAGTTTTAGGGCATAAAAATACGTCTATTGGGATGTGACGCATGTTGCTGCGACACCTGGTGGTCGAAAATGAAATGAGCCAAGCTGCATTATATTGTAATGAGAGGCTAAATAACAAGTTGCGATCCGTCAGCTGGGATATTATTATGGCTTTGCATGGCCCTCCGCTGGCTTCGCTCGCTACGGGGGTCAATGAACAAGAACTAACCAAGTGCTAACCAAACTAACCCAAAATTAAGAAAAAAATAAAATATAATAAAAAACAATAAACAAAAGATCTGTCGCGACCGACGGGAATCGATCCCGCAGCGCAGGAATGACAAGCAGGCACTCTGTCTACTACGCCACCGAGGCGTTATAGAAATTTTGCTAGAACGAGATATGGATTCGTTGGATGGCAACTTGGTATTTAGCCACGCGTATATTGTACGCATTCACGTGTCAGTACGTCTAGTTGAGCTCGAATTTTACTAAAAAAGCATTAAAAAAATGTTTCGCGATCGTAAAAATGTCAATAATCGTGATGTGTGAAAAATTGTAAAAGTACAGCAAGCACGGACTTATCACTCAGATTTCATCGTTTTCCAAGACCAAATGAAGGCGTCGCGTCGTGGTGAATCGAAGAAACCTTTTTGGAAGTTTGGAGGAAATGGATAGTTTGAAAGCATGGCAAATTTCTTTAAAAGTACATGAGTACAAACCATCGCTGAAAGTGTGTTCTCAGCATTTCAAAAAAGATGATTACATTTTACCAGGTAATGCAAAAAACCATATGAGTTTACATTTTTCTTCTAAACCAGCCTTACAAGAAAGAACACTTGCACTGTAAAATCTGACCAATCGAATTAATCATAACCTTTATTTCATGTGGTTTTCTCTCAAATTTGATGTTTGTAGACAGAATGCATCAAAATGAGTGTCAGAGCTACTACTTGTTTGGTTATATTTCCCACATTTTATAATGTGTCCCGCTTGTAGTACTCTGTCACCCTCTACAAAACATCTCTGGGAGAGATTTGTATCCGCATGTTCGCAGATAGCTCCAAAGTTAATACAATTTTTTTTTAATTCACTAATCATCACACTATTTTTGTATAATATTGCAGCTTGCTTCCTCCATGTTGTGACGTGACCGATTCGGCTCCTCCCAGACGTCAGATCCCAATACTCAAGCAAGCACAAGCAATCAATCGCAATAAATTCGGACAAAAACAAGAGGAAACGAGCTGAACTTTAAGTCTGTTTATTCAAGAGGGTAAACAAACTGCCTGGATACACGAAGCAAATTTGAATTTGTTTTGCCACCACACAAGGAGACATTCTCAAACTGGTACTAGGGCTACTCAACAACTGCCAGCTGCAAGAGGTCCCAATGTATTCTTAATAGGGCTATTTTCGCAGCTGCTGTTGTATGTATAGATCAAAGACGGAGATCTTTTACAGTTGCTTTGGCAAGAGCCTGGGTTGAGAGGTTACTTAGGCGATGCCGATGGCAGGATATGGGGAACCAACTGGAGGATTTGGCTGGTGTCTGCGAAAACGTTGCTTGTCGTTCCAAATATGTAGAAGCCTCTTTTGCGAATATTCGCCCATGCTGAACCCCATTGAGAGCATATGGTCCAAAACTAAATGCGGAGTGAAATGTAACCTCAGAATTCTGGAGGCGGTTGGCCCAGTCTCATGGAACAAAGATTCACGTACCTGGAGGAAAAAATTGACCAGGTGAAGCACACCATAGTAAGAGGTGACTGTGCTCGTTCAGTGCAACATAGTACCACCTTCCACGCAGTAGCACTGGCGTTAGAAGATATATCAGCCGGTCAATAATATAGTTTTTTAAGAATGCTTTATAGTTTTGTTTTGTTTTTACTTTCATTGTTAATTAATTAATAATTTAGATCTATTATCAAAAAATCTGATTTCCGACTTACAACTGAAGTGCATTTTCTTATTTACAAATGAAATTTTTTGAATTAAATATGGAAAATCTGAATTACAAGTGAGGTTTTCTGAATTACATGGAAAAAATCTGAATTACAAATAGGGTCTTCTGAATTACATTTCAAAAATCTGAATTACAATTGAGATTTTCCGATCAATCAATTGAGGTTTTCTGGAATACATTTGTATTTTTCTGAATTACAATTGGAAAAGGTGTAGTCCTGTTGCCGGCAACACTTTTTTATATTTAGTAGCATATTTTGCCCTGAGTTTAGTTCTGTCGCTAAATGTATGTATTATATTATAGATTAGCATTAGCACTATAGCACTAGCTGGGCCGCAGCGCGACAGCCTATAGATCATTCGATGAATGAACGCTCTTCATTCTGCGATGTGATGCGGTAAGGGAGCCTCAACTGGATTAAACTTAGTACGAGAAAATAGTTAACTTGAAAAAACCCATGTAGCGTCGATTTGATGAATCCTTTTCTTATTAACAAAATGTAGCGTGATACAGCGTGGCATGTGAGACTTTCAGTTCTGTTCGAAATATTAACATTTGAATTTCAATATTTTTCACAATTCAACTGGACACTAAAATTCAATACCCTTAACTCAGACTCAGAGCCAAAGAGTTTGTACCTTCCTAGATATTTAAGTTTGGTTTACTGAGATCGACTTCCGATCTAACCGAAGTGTAAACATCTGTTTTCTTCGGTAAGACCGGAAACTTGCATCAAAAACCACAATGACAATGACCAAACCTATTTTAAAATAGTTGTATAGTTATTGGTGGGGAAATTGTTACGCCTTAAAGTAGCCATCATTTTACTTCCGCAGACAAGCTCAAATTATACCTTATTAGCAAGCCGTGTCTTTTACTTTAAATCACCTAATTGTTCAGCTAAATTTAATAGGACCTATTAGTTTCGGATGTAAAATCTAGGAGTACTACCTGATATTGTCATGTACCTTGAGACTACAGGAAAAACAGTATACGCGTCATTTAACACAAACCCCATAATTAATTTGATAATTACCGTCAAGTTCTAGGAGTGTTAATTGTCGTAAATTTTCGTGAAGCGTAACGTCTTCTTTAGTAATAAACTCGCTCTTGTAGCGCCCCGTATAAGTTAAAAATCCACGTATTTGCTTTAAAAAAAAACTCGACAGAGACAAATGGATATCGCGTTACTTCAGCAATCCGGTCCAATTTTAACAGGAATCTGGTTTCATGGCAGAAAATTGATTGTAATTGGTTAATATCGTTAAATAACCGAGAAAATGCAGTGAAGTATACTATGTACTGTATAAAATAAAACCGTAATATTTCATGCGTATAGGCTGAGCGATGCCTATATAGTGTGTCCATAAAATAATGCGCAAATTGAAAGAAAATGTAAAAATTATTAAGTTTTATGACATTATGTCAGCAATAGTCGAAAATTTAGAAAAAATCGTTGAAATAAAAAATCCATTACAACTGAAGAAAATTGTACTGCAAAAGTGATTGATATGGAAACTGTTAAAGAGAAAGTCGAGGGAAACGAAATAGGGTTAAACCTCGATAAAACAACGTTAAAAACCCTATTATTAAAGCTCAAGTGAATCTTCATATTATCAATGACAAAAATCCTGTTCGAATTTGTATTATTATTTTTAGAAGTTGTTTAACAATAATGGCTTTGCAAGTTATGAGTGTGAGGTACTGACCACATCAAATGATCAAGTCAAGTATTTCAAAGTTGGAGTGAACTCTCACATTGAGTCCCGTGTCCTGGACTCTCAGATCTGGCCTACAGGTGCGGTTGCAAGAAGATTTTTAAACAGGAGGCGGCGGAAATTTTTCAACAAAAAGAAGTCACAGAGGCTAATAACTTTAATAATGTTATGTTACTTCTTAATATTCAATCTTTACGTTCTAAAATACTGGAGTTGGACGCATTTCTCAAATCTAATCTATATATGAACATTCTCTGTCTTAATGAGCACTGGCAGCCTGATGCGGAGATAAATGTAACACATATACAGAGCTTTAATCTTGTTTTCAAATTTTGCAGGACAGGCAGGGCTCATGGAGGGGTGTGCATATATGCACGGGACACAGCACAATGCACCAAGGAGTTGTTTGTGAGCTGGATTTTGATGTTGCTGTGATCAGGTGTGGTGAGTCTTTGATATATACCATCTATAGATCTCCATTGGGTGACGGTTATTTCTGAGTGGACTGGATGGTTTTCTGAGTAGCTTGGCCATTAACAAAAAATACATCATTACTGGTGATTTTAATGTTGTTTAACTTAGACCATGGTCAATCTCGGAGTGTTGTCGACCAATTATAAAGCCATCATCAGTGATGGTGGAAGCAAATGATAATTTTATTAATCAGGCTAGTAATCCGTCCCAAGCTATGTGGAGTGATAAAATCATCTAACAATAACTTTAAAATAACAGAGCCAAGCCAGATCACCCCTATCCATTTTAATGAATCATTTGTGAATTTCCCACTCAAATTAAAACAAAATCTTGCTCCACCTTCTAGCAACCCTATACACGATTTGACTGATCCTTGTGGACCTGGCTTTTCTTTGGTGAGGTAACCTACATTCAGGTGCGTCAGGTTATAGATGGTATGAGCAATAGCCCAAGTAAAGACCCTTATGGTTTTAATATGAAACTCAAAAAAACATAAAAACTTTATTATTGTTCCACTCACAAAACTGGGTATTTCTGAGGGCATATTTCCGGGGTCTCTTAAGATTGCTAAAGTCATACCCATTCATAAAAAGAGTTCTAGAATGGATGCTGAAAATCACTGGCCTATTTCGCTTGTTCCAATCTTTGGTAAGATTTTTGAGAGACTGCTTAAGATTCAGATTCAGGAATATTTTGAACAAAATGCACTGTTTTACATGGAACAACATGGGTTTAGGCAGCGACCCTCCTCTGGCTCGGCAGGTTGGGATGTATATGAGAAGATTCTTGGGAGCTTTGAAACTGGCCTACACTGACATGCCACATTTCCGGATTTGTCAATTGCTTTTGATTGTTTAGAGCACGATATACTTCTTCAGAAGCTCGAATACTATAAATACGATCATAATTAAGCTGCTCTAGTCCTATTTGACAGATAGAAGTCCTATTTGACAGATAGAAGTCAGTTTGTCTATGTTGAGGGTGGAAGGTCTCGGAGCTTAATGCTGGAGTATGGCGTACGTAAGGTTCGGTTCTTGGGCCTATTCTATTTCTAGTGTATGCTAATGATCTGCCCAGCTGTGATCCTGACTCTACAGTCTGTCTGCATGCTGATGACATTACATCTCAGATTGCTGATTCAAGTGTATCTAACCCTGCTCTCACAGTGGACGAGTCATGTGCTAATCTAAGAGAATGGCCGACATCAAATCGACTATGCTTAAATGAGGTCAAAATTCAACATGTAATATTCTCCCTTATAGACTTTAACTCCTGTCAACTGGCCCTGGATGCAACAGTAAATTTTCTTGGCATCACTCTGGATGTAGGATTCACCTGGCAATCTCACATTGAGGAATTGCCCTTTAAATTGTCAAGATGCCTATTCCTTATCCGCAGTTTGTCTAAGTGTCGACCTGCACACCAGGGCTGCTTACTGTGGGTACTTACACTCTATAATGACTTACTGTCTCATTAATTGGGGTCACTCTGAGCATATTATGTCTAAAATATTTGCGATGCAACGCAAATGTATAAGAGTGGTAGCTCATTTGGGTTATAGAGAATACTGTAGACTACACTTCAACAACTGAAAGCGCTTACCCTGCCACGTGTATATAATCTGGTATGCCTAGTATTTGTCAAGGAAAACCTTTTTATGACTCATGCTGATACTCATGAACACTACACCAGAAATACCAACTCCTTGGTGACCACGTATCTTAGGCTTTCTAGGTGTCCCGAAATGGGACGTCCTACTACGGAATCAAAATCTTTAATGCCTTGCCTGTCTGCGTCAAGGATCTGCCACTTAATTCATTTAAGCTCAAAGTCAACGAAATTTTGATTAAAAATGCTTTCTTTTAATTCGAGGACTTTCTTCGGTCCAGTTTTAATGACCTTCTGTGATCAACATCACAAGTTGTTTTTATGTTGTTTTGTGTGTTGAGGCTTTAAATTATTGGCTGTATTGTCACTTTTTAATCTTTTTTTTTATTATGTCTTAGCTCTCAGTAGTACGTTTTTTAAATTGTATTTTACTTTTTTGATTACCTACTGAATTGACTTGTGTATGAGTATTGTACTTTTTAGCGCCAATAAATAAAGAAATAAATAACAATAATATAAAATCACGCGAAAAGTTACTGAAAAATAGATTAATTCAACAGATTTGAAAGCAAATATTACAAGAATAGGAGACTAGGCGTATTTGTTTCATATTATAAATGAAACGGGCCAAGAGCATTCAAAACGCCGTCCCGCAGGAGATGCAACAACTCCAATAATATACAATCAACTTGTTTGAATATCCCTTCAGATAAACTCAAGGTTGCATAAAGTAAGTTTTCTGTTAATTTGGCTTTCTGAGCAATTGTTATTCATTTGCCGACTTGCTTTGTGTTGATTTCAACAAGGAAAAACATATGATAAATGAAAAACCTCAATAATTCCACAAGACATACCAATGAGCCTAACGTGGCACCAAAGGAGAAAAAACAGCTGGATTTTTAAATTTTTTTCAAGTAGTTGAGATAATCCTGTATACGAATGTTTTAAAATATTCGGTATTAACCAGTTCACTTGCGAATAGTTAAGATTTAACAATTTGAAATACGCACTAAATATGATTGATGAAGATATGTATGTATAGTGCGCCAAGCGAGTGAACCTTAACAACGACTGAAGGGGGTAGAGGACTAGCACGTAAAAAATCTTGCCTTCCCATAGGCGCACGAGGTTATTCTTACCATATTATTATTGATAATATTGATTAGTTTAAGACGTTAAAATTAATTACAGTTTTTTTTTATATTGCAATCTCATATATCATATAATAATATCTCATTTTTATAATAAGGATAGTATTCTATGATATTATTTGTTGTATGTATTGCATAAATATGTTGTAGTAATAAGTAGAGTTCGTTTCCCGAAGGTGTGTTTACGTCATTGATGACGTCGCTTAATTTGGAAAAAACGGTTTATCGTAGCTAATTCATATAATTTTTCTAGCATTCAATTTTTGTATTAAAAGTTAGGCAATATTGAAGCAAGTATGTTCCAAAACGCTCTTTATAGAACGTTCGGAATTGTTTTGTAATAAAAATTTTAATTTAGAGAGTTCAGTTAAGAGAGTTATCCGAAATATATAAAAATTAGTTAACCGCGTATAATAATCACCAAATGCAAGAAAAATATAAGAAAGGTTAAAAATCTTCAAAGATATCATCAAATTAAGGGTCTGATGATATATAGGTTGTGTCGATTTTGCAAATTTTCTTTTTTTTTCGCTAGAAAAGGGGTGTCCTATAGAGTAGCTAAAGCCAAAAAAATCGGAGGATTCGCCACATTTGAGCCGAAAAAATATCCGCGTTTTGAGCCTAAATTGCCCTAGAAGGGCAAAGTTCCACTACGACTTTCCCAGGTGTAACGTGAAAATATTGAAATTGTAACGTGAAAATAATGAAATTTTAGTAACCGACACCGGGGGCCTGGCACAGTATTTCCAAAAGTTGCACATTTTCTTATGGGGAATAACAGTGTTGTTTACTATTTAAGTATATTTAATATTCCACTTCACGCATGACCCTCCCCTCGCTTCGGGGGCGCAACCAAACAAAACTAACCCAAGGCATGCCAGAAATAAAAAAAATTGAAATTTGTCAATCGAAAATGCAAATATTTTTTAGTTTGTTTTTCCTCATTTGGGAATGTCTTGGGTTAGTTTGGGTTGGGTTTGTTTGGTTACGCCCCAGGAGCAAGCGGAGGGCCATGTATGAAGTGAAATATTTGACGAATATATACATACAAAGGAATAGTGTAATCGAATGAGTGTCTCTTTTATCTGATGAATGAATGCAAATGCACATTGAACAATCATCCAAGCAGCCACGTTTACCATACGGCGGGCAATGATATCATTATGGCAGGATCGACCATCCCTTCATCTTCATTCAATCGGACTACTGGGCGTCTCGGTCAACAGCAATATGTCCTGACATGACCACGTTGCTAACGACGCAAAATCAGCCCCCCAGAAGCTTGGTACGCTATTTCGCAACAAAAAATTTATACACCGCCGCAGTTGCTCTTGCTTTACAAAGCGCAAATAAGACCGTGCTTAGAATATTGCTCACACATCTGGGGTTCCACGCCAGAGCACACCCTAAAGCTACTGGATTCCGTTCAGAAAAGAGTTGTGCGTCTCGTCGGTGACCCGGAGTTGACCCGGAATCTGGATAGTCTGAAACACCGCAAACATGTGACCGAGAAATCCCTGTTTTACAGATACTTTTACGGCAGATGTTCCCAGGATTTGGCCCGCCTTATCCCGCCCCTGACAACGCCGGTCAGACAGTCACGATAGACGGCAAGAGCGCACCGGTTCGTCGTACAACTGAAAACACCTAGAACATCGCTTTACAAGAACTCCTTTGTCTGGCGCACTGCATCACTGTGGAACGCACTCCCAGGACGCATATTCGGATGTAACACGCAAGATGTCCATTCGACTATGCCGAACGTTTCTTCATATGTGACGTGCACGATAGCATTTAGTTGGATGTCGTGACTGTTACATAGAATCAACAAATAAGTCTTCAATTATTTAAACAATTCATGCATGGCCCTCCGCTCGCTTCGCTCCCTATACGGGGGCTCAACAAATAGAAACTAACCAGGTGCTAACCAAAACTAACCCAAAATTTTTATTTTATTTGTTTTTATTTTGGTTAGCACTTGGTTAGTTTCTGTTTGTTGAGCCCCCGTAGCGAGCGAAGCGAGCGGAGGGCCATGCATGAAGCGTTAAAATAATTGAAGACTTATTTGTTGATTCTATGTAACAGTCACGACATCTGACTAAATGCTATCGTGCACGTCACATATGAAGAAACGATCGGCATTGCCGTATGGACATCTTGCCTGTTACATGCGAATATGCTCACAGGACATCTGTTCCCCAAGCTAACTATTCAAGAACCGTGTCAATCAACATCTTCGCACACACACCGCTCGTCGAGCAATAAAAAAATCATTAACCTAAATAAAAAAAAGAGTAGAGACACTTATAGCACAGCTTATTCACTACCAGCTAGTCAACTCTATCGAAATCGGAAAGTTGGAGTGTCGGGCACTGCGCCCTGAGCGGTTCAGTTCCACAGTTGAATTTAAAATGAATTTTCGCTTCAAAATACATGACAAATTCGTCCGAAGCCTCGGGTATCGCCCTGAGAGGTTCGCAAATTTCGGATTTTTATACAATTGTGCGTTTTAAAATCATTTTTAAACGGATTTTAGACGATAAAATAGTTATTTATGCAACAAGTGTGTAAAGTGAACCTTTTTTTATGAATGGGAATATTGATAAAAAAATTTAATTGAAATTGAATAAAAAAAAGGGTACTTTACACATGAGTAGCATATAAAATGTTTTCTACTACCGAAAAATATATCAAAAAAATATATTATTAAATTACTTTACGCACTAGTGCGTAAAATAAATTATTTTACACACTAGTGCGTAAAATATATTATTTTACGCATTGCCCTAAATGTCAAAAAATACGTCAGATTTACTTTACGCACTAGTGCGTAAAATAACTTATTTTACGCACTGCACATTAAAAAAGCCTATTTTACGAATCTAGAGAGTGCGTAAAGTTAGTACTTTACGCACGGTAGTAGGAAAAGCATATTTTAAATTAAACGAACTGTCAAAAGTATTATTCAGATGCCCAGGCGTTTAAAACAATATTAAGTCATGACCCTCTTCTAAAATTTGCAAAACTTGGTTATTGACTTTCCCAAATCAAAGGATGCCGCCGCAAGATGACTAGCTGGTAGTGAATAAGCTGCGCTTATAGCGCACCATTTTTCTAGTGAATTTTGCTAACGAAACTACAGTAAACGTCTGGCAACAGTGTGCCTTCTTAAAAATCTTTGTTTTCGCTATTGTGACAGTTGACAGTAAAAAGGAGGATGGATATTTACAAAGAAAATTTAATTTTGTTTAATGGGGCTATGGCTATGAGTCGCTTTAAATTAGGACCGGAACAAAACGGAGGTCTCTCGTTCGACGCAAATGTATCCTAGTTAATATTTTCACCCGACAATTGATTTTTAGATGTGTTTTGTCTATATTTCTAGTGCTTTTGTGAAGTGGTGCTGAAAATTTGTGTCAAAACTCGAACTTTGAGGGCATTTTTTCGGTTCAAATGTAGCGGATCTTCCGACTTTTTTGGCTTAAACTACTATATAGGACACCCCCTTTCTAGTGAAAAAAGAGAATTTGCAAAATCGACAAAACCTATATATCACCAGACCCTACAAACCAAATAATATAAATAACCACACAGTTCGGCATCGGCAATTTCCAAGCCAATGGCTAAAGCTAGTCGCTTCCGAAATTTTAAAATATGTAAAAAAAATTAGGTGTTGGTCTAGGGTCAAAGTGTATTTAATATATCCTGCGACCAATCACTAAACTGCCTCCTCGCTAAAAATCAAGTAAACGTCGCACTGTTGCCTATTGTCGCGTATTTTAAATAGCTTGAAGGCGAATAAAATATAAATATTATAGTATACTTGTTCCGTATTCCGTATTTCCCTGTGTAAATAAAATAGTAAATAATAGAAGACAGTAGTATTAAGGAAAATAACAAAATTAAGTATTCAAGTAGGAAATTTAAATATGTAAATTCACTATAGGAAACTAGACAGGAAATAAATTAGGATTATTGGGAAAAAAATGTGGCAGCATCTAAATATGCGAGGACATTTTTTGCCCGCATTCTTTCCGTCCAGGTTCTTTAATTTGGCAAACAGTACTTTCAAAAAAGACCTAACAATTTTGTTTTTTTAGTAGGGGTTTGTATATTTTCTATGCTACTTACTTTTCTCCAAAGAAATAAAATGTATTTTCCCTCATCGCCACATCTTATAAAAATAAACTCAATACTATTTCAAATTATACTTAAACAAACACTCACTGTTATTATATCAAGAACAATAATCGAATAATAGACCGATAAAATAATATAGTGTTTCATAATGTGACCGATTTTTACATAACGGCAACGGTTCATAACACTTCGCCAAAAAAAGAATCCGTACGTGCAGTTGGAGATTACATCCTTTTATGTGTACATTTTTAAGTCTATGTTTAAAGTAGTTAATATAAAACTATTCGGGAAGTCGTCTTTTCGATCAACGTATTATTTGGATGTTGCCGTCGTTTGATCTTTGAAATATTAACAAAGCGTGGCAATGTTCTTTTGCCAAATTATGCCAACGCAGTCGGTAGGAAACTATAGATGAAACTGCAAGAGAATTTCTACTAAAACTACCTAGTTAGCGAATACCCCAATGTGTTTTTTTAGAATAGGGACTCCATCAGTAGAACTAGGGATATCAAAAGGAATATTATCGCAATGTAACATATAATTTGCTAAAAACGTAACAATGATTCGGAAATTGAAATTATAAGTTTCAATGGGAGAAAGGAGGATACAGATAGAAGTCATAAATGACTTCCACACGAAGGTGCTTTTCAGTCCGGGGTTTAGACATCATATTTTGAGATACCAATTGTACCGCTGAAATGTTACAAAATGCAGTAGTGCGATTTTTCCCTTTTACTGGTCGATGTCTGATGTCGATACTCTCGCTACCTTACTTCTTGCCACCTTACTTCCAGTGTTCCGAGTCGCTCGAAAGATGAATTCATTTGGAATGCCCACTCGACAGATGTGGTATATATTCTTTTTTTGGGGGAAATGGCAGCCCTTCTAGTCTATACAAGCATGGCGAGCGCACAGTTTCTGAGTATCTAAAATTATCCTTGTCATTTTTGACCATTCTGATTGTGTCCTTGAATTAATTTGAATTAATTGGCAAATGACCTAGTATGTGTATTTCTGAAATTATCGGCCATATCGCCTATAAACGATGCATAACGAATAGTGTGGTGACCCTTCTTTTTTTAAAGGTATGTTGGACACTTGCCTTTCTATTTTAGATGGTTATAATAGTCTATAATTTAACTAGGGTCCTTCTGTGGGATAGAATTTCCTCCCTTTGGGACTGAACGTCCGTCCACGGCTTTCTATGCCGACCCAACGAGTTCCCGATGTCATTTAGCCGTACAGAAGCTTTTTGTCAAGGCAATACGACTACATGGTGGAGACGTAGCTTCGCAGGAAACGCCAGTGTCTGCAAATCTGCTAGATACAAGTAGGATCTATACTTTTTTCTTATTAATAACCTCATATTATCACTATTATAGTTATTTATCTTTTTGGTTAATGAATTTAATGTTAAACGACTGTAGGTCGTTTGTTAAACGACTGTAGGTCGTTTGCTTTCTTTATCGTATATTATCGTTGTATTTCACTTTGAATAATGAATTTACTGTTCAACAACTGCAGCTCGTTTGCTTTCTTTATCGTATAGTATCGTTGTATTACATTATGATTAATGAATTTACGGTTAAACGACTGTAGGTGGTTTGCTTTCTTTATCGCATATATTTTCGTTATATTTCATTTTGATTAATGAATTTACTCTTACCTGCCCGTAGTTGCTCTCTTATCGAATATCATGACTTACTGTTTTAGTTTATTGAGTTATTGAAATTATCGTTGGATGGCTTTAAGTGATTTATTCTCTTTGTCGGTTATTTAATATTGACTTTCCTTATTACACTTACCTACCTTAAAAATAAGTTTTTACTGTAGTTGGTTGTAAGCTTCATGGCAGTAATTTATTGCGCATAACTGCTATTTTCAACTTTAATTTTTCGCGTTAAAACTGACATCGAACTGAGCTCAATACGTGTTCCCCGTATGTACTTATGGGCTAGGCATATATATACTTACTTTATAGAGTAATTCATTGATTTAATAGATCTCTATTAACTGCTTATTGATATATTTAGTGGCGCCTTCACCTAACTGACAACACCTTTAAATAAAATTAAAACCGATGAGTGGACCTGGTATATTGAGCAATTAAGAAATCGTATTACATAATTAGCACCCAACGCTTAAGGCGACGAGCAAACTAACTTTTCCTATAAGTTGATGATGCATAGATACATATGTACCTAAAAGTTAATTAGGAAATTATCAAATATTCTTAAAAAAGTTTAAATATTGTATCTATCCCTCCCCATTTAACCTGTTAGTGATATACAGTGCGTCCATAAATTCTCTTATCTATCGCAGTTTTCGGATTTGGTTCAATATAATCAATGTTGCATGTGTGTTTACCCATTTCCTTGATAGTTAGTTATATATAGTGCGTCCATAAAGTCTTGCACAAATTCGATTTCATGATGCATATTTAAAAAATGCTCAAGTATAAAACTACTATAGAGCCTTCTAATACTTCTTAAAGGGCGTAAAATATCAAATTTCAAATGTCAATATCTAGGAAGGGTTATTAAAGACTTTAAGCTCCGTGCAAAAGAAGGAAAAGACCGCTCTGGATAGGTCTCAAGTCTCTAAGATGGGGATCACAGTGTACTGGTCCCAGCTGCAAAAAGTATTGAATGAATAAATCAACATTTATTTCCAACTTTTAGTTTTATCCTTACAAGTATCTTATGATATTCCTATCAATCGCAGAGTTTATAGAGTTTATCAAGCACTAGCCGCAGCAGGCAGCACTCGACGGTTGAACCGATAATTCGGGAAGCTATATGAGATTCCATGGGTAACCTAGCACTTCGAGCCTATTGTGTTTAAGGATTATCGACTGTTTGTTATTTGCTACTATTGCTGACGTCGGGATAATAGGTGAGTTGACATTTACATGGAAAACACTTTCAAAAACCCTGCTTTACTTTCACTGGCACTGATTCCTTTATCTGGCGCACTGCATCACTGTGGAACTCATTCTCAGAACATCTGTTTCCTCCAAATTACAACCTACACCTATTCAAGAACCGTGTCAATCAACATCTATGCACACACACCGCTCATCGAGTGCCATAGGAGCTCCCTTTGTGGGTGTGTCAGTGCCATAAAACACTTATATATACCTATTAACAGCAAATGAGCGGAATCAAAGGCCCATGTTTAAGATTCCACCCCCTTCGTCTGAACGAAGGTTGGTTTCTTAAGAATTGAGCCGATAGGTGCTGGCCTTTTGACCCACATATCGGCGCAATTTTTCAGTTTTAATGCTAAATTATTTAGTTTCAAATTCCAGATAAGGGTAACCAATTATATATTATCCTTTCGTACATCCTCAAAACGAATTTTATGATAGTTTGAATCAGAGTTTATTTATTGCCTTCACATGCTTCAAGTTGAATTGCAAAATATTCTAACGCTGATAGAAGTTGGGGAATACTTTTTATTTTTTTTTGATTACTTTATGTAATCTAGGGAAATCATTTACAGGAGGCTCTGATTTATGCGCCAAATTTTCGGTACTTACATGACAATCTTGGTTTCTCGCTCTTTCACGATACGATCACGTTCACTAACACTGGTGTCAGTGTTTCATAAGGGAGGGAAGTCTCTATCGTATTTTCCATTATTAGATCTTACATTCGGGTTCTGCCAAGCCAGCTTAATTGGTGGTGAAGTGTAGATTAGATGGTTGCAATGGATTGACTTTATATGCGTAAATTGAGCAGTTAACGTCTATTGAACGGTAGCCACCGCCACAGTTTGCACGTTTAATGGTTTCTTGGTCGCCTTCGGTAATTTGATGAGAGCCGGTACATTTGCTACACCTTCACTCACGCTGACAAAAAGAGAGAGCATGCCCATACCCCTGGCACCGCTTGCACAGTATTATGGTCTTTGCAGACTTGCGGTGGTCCCAGGCGACACGGACGCACATCAGGTATCTACATTTCTGATTTAGGTATTTAACTGTTACAGTTGCCTCAGTTATTACAAGATATAGCGGCCTCAGGGTTTTCTTCATCAGGTACGCTACCTTAATCTTGAGCTCATGTTCTTCTATTAAAGCATTTGGAACCTCCTCAGGCTGGATTCCACCGTGGAGTCCTTTGAGTACGAATGCGTGTGTTTTCGCCGCTTTTTCCGCATATGAATGATATTCAATGTCTGTGTTTTCAAATATCCGCTTGAGGTTGTTCCAGTCCTTCTGATCCCTACGCGAAATCACAATATAGTTATTCGTGTATTTAAGTTTATAGTCCTTTTACATAAGCTTCTCGTAAATTTGCATGAAATTCGTGATGATTGACTAAGCCACTCTTGGTGGCGGTGAAGTTTTCTTAGCTTTTAATGGCGTTTAAGGCTTGGGAACTCTCCCGAGGCCTAGTTGTAGGGAATCATTTATCGCACGAGCTTTCTGAAAAGTCATCGCCCTCCAGGTCACTCTTAGGCTGAAATTTATTTCTGGTAGTGACCGCTGGCTCACCACCGACGCGACGGACGTCCAGGTATATCTTCCTGATGTTCCTTTATTCAAAAGGCAGTTTTAAAAGAAAATTTAAATTCAGGCTTTGGGCGACTTTCCCGTTGCATATTTATTCGGGTATCAGGAGGCATAGGAAGAGGAGCCAATTTGGCTTCAGGAGGTGAGGCCTCAGCTGCTGTTGGGGCGTTTCCTTATGCTGTTGCATCAGGTTCCTCGGAAGTGATGGACATTTGAAGGTGATCTTGCTGCGTAGTACCTTTTGAGGGCATTGAATGTCATGAACTTTGGATAAAGTGTTAAAGAAAATTACTTATCTGCGCTCGATAATCAGAAAAATAAAAGTCAATAGCTTTAGAAGCCATATCGTTCAACTTCGAGAAAATATTATCTATCAATAAATTCTGAAAACATTTAAATTATTGCACTGACTACCAGGTTGCAGCAAGTATATCAATACTGATGATCAAACAGAAGCGTGATATTTTTCATAAATAAATCAATAAGAGCTCCAATTGTCTGAAAAAAATACAGTTGATTGCTGACGATGGCCTATACAAGGATGCAATTCAATTCCAGGCGCACGAGGAGCACTAACACAGCACACTTCAAAAGATACTTCCATATTATAATCAATAACATGTATTAGCTCGAACTGGACATCACGAACCATAACTCTTCCACCCACCTTCTTTTTGATGGTATATCGTTCTATCTATATAAACTGTGAGTCATCATTGATTAACCATGATTCTTCATTGCAAACTTATCTCAAGAAATGAATTATCCTTTAAAAATTAACATGGAAATTAAACTGAATAATTACGTTTTGTTAATAGGTTGCAACAGTAAATTTCATTAATCATAAAAATTCTAAAAGCTGAGTTTCCCTCGAAATGATAAACTCATACACAATTTTCGGAGGTACAGAACAGTGAAAATCAATTAAAGTTAGATATGAATTTTAATATTTCGATTAAACTGCCAGTTGGAAAGTCATGAACTGCAAACTAGTATTACCATTTGGTTCAATTATTGCTCCTTTAAAATCAAGGAATCTAAACTTAAGTTTTAGTTTATATTAGATCGCGCTTTGGTTTATTACAAAAATAAAAATTCAAAGCGTTGGAGCTTTTTGGAAATTAATATGTTGGCGCGTTAACTAAAATACAAAATGTATAACTAACGTATATGTTCTGTACTGTATAGTAAAAGCACTGACTCCTTTGGTTATCTACGAATCATATTCATCATATTTTCTGCAATGTTTGCTTTACTTAAACGCCTGTTAAAATATTCAGATATTCTCAAAGCGATCTTTTCGTTTGCACAAAGCCCTTCGCTGTAGGTTTGCATTATGCCCGCGAAATAAAACTTAAAGACATTTTTTTATACAAATATGGTTCTTCCATACCAAATAATTACTTTTTACGCCCCTTGAATCTGCAATGGATAGGACTGTTTTGGTCCCAGGCCCATTGTGCAACTTGGCGCAAAGAGCAATTTATACCTTGGGATTTGGAGAGATTCAAGTGGAGTAAAAAGTAATTATTTGTTACAGAAAAATGAATCCGCGACTACAATATGAAACGTATCTATAACAAATAGTAAATAGTTACAATCACCGAAAATAATCAGTACTAAAAACACAAGTGAGAGAATTGGTGCATCTCAATCATCCGAGTGTGCGTTCCCAAAGTTAACGCACATCCACAAATTTACCAAGAGCTTGATATTATTTCTCTTCTAAAGAAATGACCTTATTTGGATAATCTTAGATGACGTTGTAGGTCAATGATCTAAATTTGTCCTCCCACCGAAAAGTTAACGCACAACCATTAATGCTGATGTTAGTATTTTTTAAATAACTGGTTCAGCACAGCTAATGCCAATAACAATTTGACATATGTTTTACGTAACTTTTTTCTAATGAAGTGATTTAAATTGGATGATCTTAGCTGACATTCTAGGTTTATTCCTCAATGATCTGAATATGACTTCTAAGTACATCTTCACGCAAAGCTAACGAACACACAAAGTTATCAAAAACTTAATGTAAATGTTTTTCTAAATGACAAGATTCGATTTGGATCATCTCAGCCAAACTTGTCGGTTGATTCCTCAATGATCTAAGTCCATCTTCTAAGTACACCGCCCCACAAACTCACAACGACAAATGTATCATAAGTTCCATGTAATTTTTTGTCTAAAAAAGTAATCAGACATGTTTGGTCTTCGCTGACTTTGCAGATTGATTCCTCAATGATCTGAGTACACTCTTCTAGGTCCCCCTCACACCGGAAAGTTAACGCACGACCATTAATAATTTACCATAAGTTCGCATTTTCATGTTAGTTTGTCCTAAAGAACTGGTTCAGCTCACCCAATCTGAGTAAACCTTCTAGGTTCGCTGCCACGCCAACATAATCTACAACCAGGAACTTGCCATAACTTGTACGCTATTTTTTGCGTAATAAAGTGATTTAATTTAGATGATGTTAGCTGGCTTTCTAGGTTGACTCCTCTGCCTTTCTGGTACACCGCACAACCGCAAATTTACCGTAAAGAAGATGTTATTTCCTTGGTCTAAAGAACTGATCTAATTCGGATGATCTCAACTGACGTAGTAGGTTGATTCCTCAGTGATCTGAATATGACTTCTAAGTATACCGCCTCGCAAAGTTAACGCACATTTACGAAATTAGCAAAACGTGATGCAAATGTTTTTATAAAGAAATGAGCCGATATAGATAATCTCAGCCGATCTCGTAGGTTGATTCCTCAATGATCCAAGTATGTACACCACCGCACCGCCGCAAACGCATAAGCATGAAGTTGCCATCAGAAATGGTCCGATTAAAAAATATTTTCTGTTTTAGGGTTGATTCTTCTGTAATTTTAGCGTGCTACTGATGTTTAGGCAACATTCAGTTTGGCTTAGAGACCGTTTATTCCGAGAATTCGTAAAAATCTGAGAAGTGCACCATAACCACATTCTTCTTTCTAATACTTACACCTCAATTATTGTATAAGATACAGTTATAACGCACACGTGTCGTAGGTTATGTACCTCAGATCAGGATCGATCTACGTCAGGTGGGAAGAGATCATAAAGAAAATACTTCGGTAAAACAATAACAATGTCTATTAAGCAAAGACTTAATGAATTTACGCTTGCCCTGATTACTAAAGCGCGTATGTTCTTTTGGTTGAGGTATAGTTATTGGTCCATGTTTTATAACAAAGTTTTTTTAAGAGGAGTGTTGTGTTTTAATTTATGGTTAGTTTTAGTTATTTCAATAGGTAATTATTTAAGTGTTCTTAGCTTATCTTTATTTCACTAAGCACTTTATGCACTGTAACTATGTAAGTTTTAAAATCACTTGATTTATAATTTTGACAGATCTATCGTAGATTCGACTTTAGTACATTAGGGGGGTATCCCCCAAGAAACTGCGTTCCTGTGAACTGCACTTTTTTTTATGGTGGTGACATACACACTAAAGGGAGATCCTATGGCGCTCGACGAGCGGTGTGTGTAAAAAGATGTTGATTGACACGCTTCTTAAATATTTGTAGGTTGTAATTAGGGGGAAATAGATGTCCTGGGAATTACAAAGTGATGCAGTGCGCCATACAAAGGTGTTATTGTAAAGCGATGTTCTAGGTATTTCCAGTTGTACGACGAACTGGTGTGCTCTTACCGTCTGTCGTGACTGACAGGCGTTGCCAGGGGGCGGGATGAGGCGGGTCAAATCCTGGGAACATCTGCCGTGAAAGTATCTGTAAAACAGGGACATCTGGGCCACATGTCTGCGGTGTTCCAGACTATCCAGATACCGGGTCAACTCCAGGTCGCCGACAAGACGCACAACTCTCTTCTGAATGGAATCCACAGCAGCTTTCAGGTTTGCTTTGGTGCGGCACCCCAGATGTGTGCAATATTCTAAGCACGGTCTTATTTGGGCTTTGTAGAGCAACAGCAACTGCTGCGGTATATATAGTTGTTTGTTGCGAGAAATAGCGCACCAAGCCTCTGGGAGGCTGACTTTGCGATGTTAGCAACGTGGTCATGCCAGGACATATTGCTGTTGACCGAGACACCCAGCAGTCCGATTGACGAGGATGAAGGAATGGTCGGAATAATGATGTCAGGGCCCGCCCAGTGGCGGATTTACCTTAAGGCCCGGTAGGCCCGGGCCTAGGGCGGCCAGATTTAGGGGCGGCCTCAATCGTGTCAAAAATAGTAGGTATATTACGTACCTAGGCCAGTAAAAATGTCTCAGATCACATGTAATTGTCGGCCGAAGCGAAGCTGAGGTCAACAAACATGTGATCTGAGGCTTTCTTATTTACTGGCAAAGGTGTGTATACTATATAAAAGTTGGCAATAAAGTAATTATTAATATGGTGGATTCTGAGAAAGGGGCGGCTTATAGCTTGGGGCCTAGGGCGGCCGAGACTGCAAATCCGCCACTGGGCCCGCCGTATTGGCCCTCTTGGTAAACGTGGCTGCTGGGGTCTTTGCTGCATTGAACTGGACCAAATTTCTGTCGCCCCAAGTTTGAACTTTCTCTAGGTCTTGATTAATTGCTGTAATCTGCTCCTGTCTGCGGTGATAAGTCTCAGTCGCTGGTAAAGGTTTTTCTGATCTAAATTGGGATACAAGGGTACTGTCATCTGCAAAATTGTAAACAGGATTATTCGTTTCGGTCAGCAGGTCATTAATAGAGATGAGGAAGAGAGTTGGTGAAAGTATTGCGCCCTGAGGCACGCCCGCGTTAATGGTGAATGTGTCTGAGATGTGTCCATCAACTGCAACGGTCAGAGATCGGTTCTTAAGGAAACTGGCAAGCCAGCTGCAGAGAGAGCCCGGCATTGTTAAGGGCTGAAGAGTCCCGTGACCCTCGGTTTTAATAAGTGACTAATCTGATGTATTAATATCACCTTAGGTAGGCAACTAATCATTCTCTAAATAAGAACTTACGTAATGGTGCACACTAAAAAAGGTGATTAAATTATTGCTACATTGAGCGTACCATTTATTTGACCGCTGAATGATCCTTAGATCTTGATGGAATATAATGAATACGTAGACCTCGACATTAACTTGTTCGAGAACAAATCCCGCTGCTGGTCACTCAAGATGTAATTCAGATGTTCTTTAGCAAATGGCAATTTAGTTGTCAATAATATTCTTATGTGCAAAAGTCTCCTTACAGCATTTATAAACTGCTGAAACTATTTAAAAGCTTGTCTCCGCTGCAAACGTTTCTAATTTGTAGATTAACTTCCTAATTCATAAAGTCAATTAAAACGAAACTTCCAATATCAAGGGATATAGCATGATCGCTTCACCCACCATCAGCCATCCAGGAACCGTACTAGATACTACTATATTACTGAAGTGGCCTTCAATGCTAATCATCAGTCAGTCTAGAGTTGTTTCCACCCGGTTGTATTTAACATTTTGACAGATATTTCTAACAAATTCTTAACAACCTAGTAATATTTCTGTTTTTAATTGATTGTCGTCCAAGTCGCGATAAT